>JANHFL010003850.1:71795-82054 GCA_032468155.1 Oxyrhabdium leporinum | reverse complement strand
AAGAAAGAAAGAAAGAAAGAAAGAAAGAAAGAAAGAAAGAAAGAAAGAAAGAAAGAAAGAAAAGAAAGAAAGAAAGAGAAGGAAGGATTTCTGATGCTCCCTGTCAGCTTCACACAAGGAAGCTCAATGGGGAAGCCATCAGGAAGTTAGAACTTGCTCCTAGTTCCGCTGCTTTTTTGTCCATCACCCATATGACATATCCTGTTGGTTTGATAAGAAACTCTTAATGTGTATACTGAATATTATTTTCAAACCAGTTATATATCCATTTAATTTTCTTGTCAATCAACCAATCTTCACTAGTTTACAAAGTAGAATATCATGGAATACTTTGAAAAGCACAGTGCTGAAATTTAGATGCATTACACTAGTGTTCCTACAATCAATCAAGGAACTTAACTAGTTTAGAAAATGAAATAGTCTAGCAAGACTGCCCATAAGGGGTGGGAGACACAGTATTATCACCATAAAGGAAGCCATGCCCAGACTGTCTAATGGTTTCATTTAAGATGTTTCATGAGGCCATGGGCTTAAAACTGAGCCAGAGTCCTCCAGCACGCTCTTCTGCGTTCACTCAACCAGTTAAGATTACAGTAGAAACACAAGTACTTTTTCCAAGCTACTCTAGCAAAATCCCCTATTGGCTCATTGCCTCAGAAAGATACAATAATCCATGGTAGTAATGCTACTGAAAGGACCAGAAGAACTAGTTGGAATCTGTACCTAATCCAGTGCCTGTAATGCACTAATCACCAAACAGCAAAGGATTTTTGTTTTAAAATTCCTAGTCTAAGCCTATACTGGAAAACATTTTAGATATTCTGTGCAAAAGGTAGGATGTTTATTAATGTCATATATTTTGTTAATTGGCAGTATTAAAAATATCTTCAAAATAAAAGTATAATTACAATGTACTGTAGACAGCGTTTTGCATCTACACTTCAACGAAGATTTTGTGCATACAATCTATTTGGCCAAAAACGTTTGCTTAAAAAAACTAGGAGTCTGTTACAATAAATAATGTGGACTCACATATTCAACTTCCTTCCTTCCTTCCTTCCTTCCTTCCTCCCCTCCCCTCCCCTCCCCTCTCTCCCTCCTGTCAGAGTTGAGAATAGTAAACAAAATCCTGCACAAAATATGGTTTTGTTGAACAATGCAGCATATATAGATACAGATACACAATTTAATTTCATTCTAGGTATCTTTTTCATAATATGCTATATCAAAGAAAGATGTCCTGGTTCCCATAGCAACATATCCTTCTTCTCTTCTTTCTGCTTTTCAAATAATAGGTCAGAAAAAAAATGAAACCCTGGGTTCAGTGGCAGTTTTACACATGATTTCATCTTACTATTGCCTTCAAAGCCATGTACATATTTTAAAATGAGATTCTCAGTCATTTTTTAAAAAAATAAATCCTGACCTAATCGGAAGTGGTCAGAACCTTTGAAGAACAGAACACTGCTTTCCCGGTTTGACAAGTTTCATCCACCTTAGGGACAAATGGAATAGATAGAAGTACTCTGTCGCAGTCCTGGTTTCCAAACCATTCAGCCCAAGGGCCCCACAGATGCAAAGGAACAAAACTTTGCTGACTTTAAGCATCTTTATAGGCTATCCCAGAAGATACTGTTACATTAAGAAGGAAGTGATAATTTGGGCCTGAATCTGCTCAAAGTAGTACCACCATATACTGATAATGTATCACTAAGTTTTACAGATGACTATAATTGATGTCAGATTCAGTTCTGGATGCCCCACATTAGATTGCCAGAGCCAAGGAGAAAGAACTAAAATCAGTTGAAACCAAATCTAAAGATCCTGGCAATGAAGAAAGTGCAAGAGGAAAGTCAGCCAGTCATACAAGTCTTTGCCTATCAACAAACTTGTTAGGATAAAATATGGTTGTCATCTGCTTTCCCCCTCAGCCACCAGAACTTGCTACACACATGAGGCAAAGTTTTAAACAATTCCCCACATCCAGTAGTTCTATTCTCATGGTAAAATTGCCATATCCCTTCCTGAAAGAATATATAATTGGCCACTATGAAGCAACTATCCATTATTTATAGAAATAGGAATCAGTTTGAAGCTTTTATCTATGCATTAATCTAATCCAATTGAGCAGATATAGTGCCTTCCTCCATGCCCCCAACCATTATGGGGTTCTAATGATTGAAGAGGGCAAAGTTGCTTGGTTTGTTTAGTAGAAGGAGTGAGTATGGAAGATCATATCCACGTTTATGTGATACTGCACTTATTATAGTTTGTTCGGTGAGTCAAAATATATCTGATATGAAGACTGAAACAGGAGAAAAAAATGGATCTAGTTGATCTAACCAGATGCGATGGATTGTTTTTTACAAGTATTGCAAATTCTTGTATTGTCTGCATACTTCCACAGGTAGATTTCTCTCTCTCTGAGAAATGTCTCCTTTGTTGGAATTCCACTTTTACTGCAAGCAGTGTTTTGGGAAAAAAAATGCAAGGAGCACAAGGGTGGATGCACTAACCTGTCCCAGGTTGACAAATACAATCAAAGTGATCTCCATACTACACCCTGGTCTGAAACCAACTGAAATAGGTCTGGATAATCCAAGGGGTTTTAAGTTACAAGGTAGTCAATATTGGTTGGATATCAGAAGAAAATTCCTAATAATGGAATAGGCTACCTCATGGCGTAGTGGAATCTTTTTTTGCTAGCTATTTCAAGACAGGCAGAATTACCATATTTCAGAGATGCTGCAACATGGAATTCCTGGAACAAATATCTCTAAATTACCTTCCAACATACTATGGTTCTAAAAAATCTTTGTCTTATTCTTGGAAGTTTCTGAGAAGGCAACACTTGGGCAGGCATTCTCCATGACAGGGGTGTCAAACTCATGGTCCGCGGGCTGAATGCGTCACATGCTGGCCCCACCCCCATCCGATTTAGCAAAGGGGAAAAAAGTCCCGATATTGTACGTGATGCCACTGTGACGATGTGAGATTGACACCCGATCTATGAAGTAAAAGATTGGAGTTTCACAAAACAGATGGCTTGTAACTAAAATTAACTAACCAACACAGCACTTTTTGCATAATTTTCCTTTGCAGTTTGCATTAATGTCAGATTGCTTTCCTTGAATTCACTTGGAAGCCTTGCCGAGTTCAGTAAATTCTATTCAAGTAAATACATATAGATTCAAGCTTTTGGCTCAGTAAATATAACTCACACATCAATATGATATAACATGAATTTTTAATAACCAAGAAGTTAAGGATATATAAAGCTTGGAAGGAAAAAAATTACTGTAGAATTATGTGCACTTTTTAATAATTTTATTCACTGTTCGTGCAAGAAGATGAAAGTACAGTATCCTACATGCTACATCTGATGCATTTTCAGGCTGTGAAAAGTTAATGTTGGGTTTTCTTTCTTATAGGCTGAAACTGTAACTCAAGAGGGATTAGAAAGTCATTTTTCAGCTTAGCCAAAAAGCTTGTCTCTAATACACTCTTAATATGGGTCTTGTGCAAAAAAGGATCTTCTCAAATTCAAGTACACAACTACATTTGTCAAAAATATGAAGTTCCAAATTTGAAAATTTAAATAATATTTATATACAGATGTTATGTTTTTATGCCTTCCATGTACACTTTCCAGACTCATTCTGTGAGGAAGATGGGAAGTTTCTAAATGTGATAACTATCGGAAATGATTTATTTCATGAATCCGGAAAAGACTATGGAACAATTACCCAATTCAAAAGGCATTACTATATATTCAAACTTGCCATACTGTACTTGGAATCAAAAGCAGTTGAATACTGTATTCATGGTTTCTTTTTTACAAAGTGTATATTCTTCTATTCCAATATAATTCATTATGATATTATCTTGCAGAGATAAATATTCATGAATAAATAAATATTCAAATATTTGCCATCTGGTGATCATACCAGCTTATTCTGCCCAAGTATTTTCTGCAAGTCAAATCATATCTACTGAGGATGGATATTTTTTACCTACATATATTTTATTTTTCAAGATTCCCTTCAATGTTATTACAAAAATAAAATCGTATTTCAATATTTATATTAAATTAAATGCTACACCAAAAGAAGAGCCACAATAACATCTGTGCAGGTAGTCTTCGACTTACGACAATTGAGCCCAAAATTTCTGCTGTTAAGTGAGACATTTGTTAAATGGGTTTTGCCCCATTTTATGACATTTCTTGCCACAAATCACTGAAGTTGTTACTAACTGGGTTGTTAAGTGAATCTGGCTTTCCCATTGACTTTGCTTGTCAGGAGGTCAGAAAAGGGGATTGCATGACCCCCACTCCCCACCCCAGCAACCATCATAAATATGAACCAGTTGCCAAGCGGCTGAATTTTGATCACATGATCGTGGGGGGGGGTTGCTGCAAAGGACGCAACTGTGAAACATGGTCATTAAGTCACTTTATTCAGCATCGTTGTAACTTCGAACGTCACTAAATGAACTGTTGTAAGTCGAGGACTACTTGTATTGGCTATCAGGGTTCCCCGATCTGAAGCTATCCAGGCCCATAATCCCCAGCCAGCCTAGAAAAGGCTCTTTTAAGGCCCGCTGGTTTACAGCAGTATATCAATCTGAAAAGGGGGAGTCACTTAGCGAGAATTCGCCGGCAGAAACCTTCGGCTCCTCCACTCCCCGCCAGGGCAAGGACTGGACCTGCAGCGCCTGGGAAAACGGATAGCAGATCCCGCCGCCTCTCCGCGCCTCCTCAAACTCTCCGTTCCTCTTCGGGGCGGCCCCGTCACCTTCCTCAGTCAACCGGCAGGCGGAGCTGCAGGGAGCGCCCCCCCCTTCCGCGGGATGCGCAGGGAATATGGGGGGGGAGGAAGCGGAAGAGGAGCTGCCGCTGCCGCCGCCGAGGGGAGTCCAGCGGGCGCTGTAGTTGTGGGGGGGGGCAAACGCTGACGCGTGGCGCGGACGGCTGGCTCCGAGAACCGTCAGAAAGGAAGGTCCGCCACGACACCGACGGGATCTGCTTTCGGTCTCACAGCAACCAGGTCAGCCCCCCCCCCCTCAGGGGCCGCGGGGAGGGGGGGCAAAAAGACCCGGATGGGGTTTCATTGCGGGACGGTCAGAAGGGGGGGCTGAAGAGCAGGCGGCGGGAGGATTATATTCCCGTGCGATCTGCGCATGTGGAGAAGGAGGGGGAGGAGGAAGGGGAGGGGGGGAAAAGCTGCGCCTAGCGCGCCTGTTCGAATCCGAAAAGGAACGAGAGGAGGGGGGCATCTGCGCGTGACGTCAGGTAACGTCCTCCCCCTCCCCTCCCCTCGACCACTCCTCCGTGCGCGGACGAGCACGTTACGGGGGCCGCTTGTTGTATCCGGGACTCGATGGACACGTGCGCGCCGCTTCTGCCATGTTAGTGCTCAAGGAGGGTGGGCGGGTGGACATGGGAGTTCTCGCGAGGTCAACCCTCGTTCCCGTGGGAGCTGACCGGAGGCAGGATGGCGGCGCTGCGCTGGGCGTCATGGGTAATAATGGTAACGGGCAACCGGGACGCGGAGAAGTGGGGGGGGCGGAGGGAAGGGACGCTAGGTGCGGTGCGCGCGTGTGTGTGTGTGTGTGTGACTTGAGCGTCAGCCTCTTAAGTCTGTCGACGCGTGTGGGGCGGGGCTGAACACTGCGGGGAGTTTGACCTGGCAAAGAGTTTTGCGCGTCTCCGTTGGGCTTCTCCCCTCCCCCCCCACCGCACGGCGCCCCGCCGCTTTGCGGCGCCTCGTCCCCACATGGTACCTGTGGCGCCCCCTGTCGGCCGTCTGGCCTTTGTACCCTGAATTTCGCCAAAATTCGTACCTCAAGTCTCGAGCTGTTTAGTAACCACTTGTGAAGCTCTGCGCCCCCCCCCCCCAAAGTAACAGTGATGCAAAATGGTCAGGAACATCGCTGCTACGGTACTTCTGAAGTGCCTGTGGCATTCCATAGCTGCTACATTGATTAATTGATGGGTGTGGATGACTTAACCTGGTGGGATTGGGAAGATGACCTCGATACAACAAAGTACCACTACAATAATTTCTCTTCTGTCAGAGCCAGGACTTGCAGTCCTAATGAGTTTCCTAGTCAAGTATACGAAAGACTTTATTCTGCAGTACTGTGCTTTTTTTAAAAAAAAACAACAACTATCAAAATAGATAATTCTTTAAAAGAAGCCAAGGCAAGCATGTTAATAAAGTGCATCAATTTTACATATCAATACAGGCATTCCTCGACTTACAAGGACCATTCAAAGTTATAACGACACTGAACAGTATGATGACTGACGACCACTTTTCACAGTTGCGACATCCCCTTAATAAGAATATGTTCAAAATTCAGATGCTTGGCAACTGGTTCATATTTATGACTGTTGTTGTGTTCCAAGTTCATGCGATCCCTTTCTTTGACCTTCTGACAAGCATAGTCAATGGGGAAGCCAGATCCGTTTAGCAACTGGGTTACTAATTTATAAACCGCAGTGATTCACTTAACAACTCTGGCAAGAAAGGTTGTAAAATGGGGGCAAAACTCACTGAACAAATGTCTCACTTAACAACGTAGATTTTGAGCTCCATTGTGGTCATAAGTCGAGGACTACCTGTATTGTCTGAAGGCACATTTTGTGCTGCTTGCTGCTAGTCTTGTGTGAAGATGTCTTAATAGATTTTATGATGTAGCATAAACCCTGCTTAGTAATCTTTTGTTGACTATGCATCTAATGAAGCAGGTTCTTTTTTGCAAATCACATATAACAAAACTACCTTGCAGAGACTAAATTATGAATTCATTTCAAACAGGTAGTTTTACTTGGATTTCCAAACCAAACATTTTTATTATTCAACTGGAACTTTTTTGTGGGATTTTTTTTGTTGTTGTTAAAAGTAAAACTCACTTGATTGGCTTTTTTTAAACTTTTGGGTTTTATAAGTACATTTTAAAATATTTTTGTATAAGTTGCAAGTATGTAAAGGCAGGCTAAGACTTTTAATAGGCATCATGCAAAGTTACTGTGTGCGTGCAATTACAAATTGTTCCTTAGAAATCCCATGGAATTGAACAGGGAGGGTGAGATTAAAATGTAATATGGTAAGTATCTTTTTTCTGCTAAGGTGAATTTTCCTTCTGATCAAGTTGGATTCTTGGTATCTACATGAAAATATCTATGATGTTTTCTTGGCAACAGCCTCTTTTCCTCTTCTGCATTTCCATAGGAAAGATCCAGCCAAATGTCACCAGTATATTCATGTACTGCAATAAAAGCTTAAGGGTTCTTTTTTAAAAAAAATCCATTTAATTATTGGATTGACTGTCAAACTGCTTCTCCTTTTATACTAAGAACACATTTCCATTGTGCAACTTGTACACAAAAATGTGGACTGATCTCTTTTATGAAGACTTATGTAATGCAGAAATACTGCTGGACAAGATAAATGTATTTTTTTTATTGTGCTTTATCTTGAAGTAAATATTGTTTTAATGAAATATTATTTAAACATATTTGAAACCACATTAATGTTTCTGTAGCATTTTCTAAATTTATTGAATATTGCTCCAAAGCTTGAGATTAGGATGCTTGTGGAGCCGTTGAGATTTTAAAATTATTATATTGTCCAGGCAGTTGTGTTTCGTTATGTTGTTTTTTTAATTGGGTTTCAATTGTATCTTTGATATTTTGTAAACTACTCAGAGTCCTTTTGTAAATGGGTGGCCTTAACAAGTTACATAAATGAATAAAATAAAATGTTATTCTGATAGAGCACAATTAATGCTTTTTCTTCAGTAGTTACATGCTGGTTCAAGAAGTTCTAGAATGGGGATGCTGCTGTTCCCCCTCCCCCCCAGCTTAATTGTACAGTTGTGTGTGTGTGTGTGTGTGTACGTGTGTGTGTACACACATATATAGACATTCTACATACATACACATACTGAAAATTAAGTCACACTGAAATTAATGGAATTGATTCCCAAATAGGTATGCTCTGAGTGGGTTTAATCAATATATGCTTACCAGAGTCTTAATATCAACAGTCAGGAAAATCAATATTATAATATTTCAAATGTCACATGGGAGGGAGCTTTGGATATTTCCTTTAACTTTCTTTACTGATTGCAGTATGGTAAGTAAAGAATGCATGTGTGTGTTTCATTTTATAAAATACCAACACAAAATTTTCCTTAGAATATTCTAGTCTAAGAGAGAGGTGTTTTGGTAAATGCATGATTCGTACCCCTTAGGAAAGTGAACATCTACAAGGGGTTATAAGAGAAGTCCTTTTTATCATGAAAGACAAATTTTAATATTTTTGAATGAGAGTATGGATTTAATTCCCTTACAGGTATTATGAGTATGCAAGTTGTCTGTACAATAAATAACGGTTACTATAAATTAATAATGTTGAGCTGAGTCCAACTTTATGCAAGCAGAAGTCAGTTTGGGTAACAGAGCTTTATTCTTTTTCCTCTTAGAGCTCCTGTCATATCTTCCACATCCAGAAATTTAGAACAGATTGGGAGGGTATAAGCCCGGAAGGGTTTCATTTTAAAAAGTTCATTGAATTCTGCCTGATTTTTTTATTTATGCATATTTAACTGAACTGAACTGAATTCAGCAGGTGTGGAGAAACTTGATTTATTTGATCAGTAGTTGCATAATTCATTCTCTATTTATTTGGGAGATAATTAATTGTATTTTGTACTTGCTGCCACCATCCCAAAATGATAATACCAACCAAAAAAGGCAACATAGAAACAGACACAAGATTGGATAGAATGCTTCTACATTTTTCAGAAGTGAAGTTTATATAAATTTCATTTGTCAAATTTAAAAGGCCATCAAATTCTATAGACTCCTGACAGCTATACAACATTAATTATAAATATTTATTTAAAAACTTACATAGCCACTCAACACTAAATCTTGGTGCTATACAGTAAATAAGTACAATTAAAAACTAAAATGCTAGAAGAAAAAAAACAATTACTGAAAAATGCAACACCCATTATCACAGCTTGGAGGAAGAGCTAAGTTTTCAAGACTTTTTTAACATGGTCAGGGCAGGGCCAATTGTATTTTATGTAACAGTTGCATTGTATTATCAGATAGTGTTGGAAACGTATTTATTTAATTTGATTTTGGTGCCACCTATTTCCAAATGATTCTTTATCTTTAAAGGTACATCAACAAAATGTCTTAGCTATACAACAGAATCACTGAACTATAGAATGATTGTCACAAAAGATGTCAATATTTCCATTCCTTTTATATATACCAGTTATTTCTCTTCTTCTGGTTGTCATCTGTTCTGTCTTTTCTCAACATTCTACCTCTGTCTTAACAAGAATTGCCCAGCTGTAATAATAGTCTACCATTTCATCACATATTTATAATGAAAGCTTACCTCTTCTATTGTTGTAGGATAAAAGATTTAAGAAAAACGGAATTTCCCCCATCACAAAACAAATACATTCTTTTTATATATCCTGTCTTGATAAACAATCAGCTATCACAGTTTTATCTCCTGCCAGTTAATCGTATATATAGCTGTTGCTTTTTGTTTGTTTGTTTCTAGTTTTACACAATCCATTGAGGAAAGCATCATATCACCATTAATGGCTGCATCTTGTTTAGATTTCCTATTTTTCTTGCCTCCCTGTTGAAATTCTCTCCATTTTCATTTTTCCAAGTGAAATACCGGTACCTGAAATGGTATTAGTTGTTATCCATATGAAATTGTAAAAAAATTCTTTTTCAGTCTCATGTGAAAAAAATAGGAGAAATGATATTTTACTAGAATAGGCTTTAGGATTTAACTCATCCAATCTTGTTCTTTTCAAATCTCCTTTAAATTATGTGTGTGTGGTGGGGTGTTCTTATTTCAATGTCCTTTTCATCATCATCGTATCTTACCAATTTGACCTTTTTCTTCCATTTATACTTAATGTGATTGCTTGATATTATCTGGAGAAATAATTTATTTTAGTATTAAATGTATACTTCTCCTTAAAGCCAAGGAATCTTTAAACTTTTTTCTCCTTCAAACTCATGCTCCATTTTATACTCTTTTCTGTATTCTCAATAACTACTGTATTTCACTGTTCCGTCTTTTTTCCTGCCGTTCCTTTTTTTTAACAGCAATTTAGTTTCTTCTGCCGTCTCACATTTTTATTTATTTATTTATTTATTTTTACATTTATATACCGCCCCATTCCGAAGACTCGGGGCGGTTTACAGC
>JANHFL010003850.1:38935-71695 GCA_032468155.1 Oxyrhabdium leporinum | reverse complement strand
TTATAAGCAATACTCTTACATCAGTATATTAATCCCATATACCTCAGAATATTGCCCCCACAATCCGGGTCCTCATGGTTGCAATGGCATCATTTCAAGTGATGTAATGGCTGGGTTCATAAATTAAGCACAAGGCAGTTGGTTGCTTTTTGGCATAATGCAGTATGTCAGCGGTCCCCAGCCTTTACGTCTTGGCAGCCCAGCGGGGAAGGAGAGGGGAACCAACCTGCGCAAGCCGTGAGCTGGCGTGTGCAAGTCAAGCTGCTTGTGCAAATCAGGCTGCGCATGCATGTGTGCCAGCCAGCTGCTCGCATAGCCCGGTTCCAAATTGGGCCATGGCCTGGTAGTGGGCTGCGACCCAGGGGTTGGGGACCCCTGCAGTATGTGAGCTCAGATCTTATTATTTATCAAATACTATTTATGGCTTTGTATATTGTTCAAAGCTGCCACTTGTGGCTTAATTAATAGGTCATGCTTAGAAAATATGAGTTAATAGAATGTGTAACTACTTACTGAATTCTACCTAAATTACATGCAGTGTGAATTGATGCTTCAATAAGCCTTAGTGAAAGAAAAGGTCTGTTTATAAATGTCGATGAAGATTCTCAGTCATCCAGGTAGAAATGTCTAGAATTGAGTCCTGGCAGCTGGACTTATTTTTGTCAGTTTGAGATGTTACTGTTTATAAATCTTGATCAATATGCAGCATATTGCAGGTCAGATGAGGGTACTGAGAATTTCAAGTAGAGCTCTGCTTTATATGTGACAAGAATGAGAATAAATATATATTTTCAGTATACTCCAAAGATCGGAACAATCAAATTCTTTAGTCACTAGAATTTTTGTCATATTAACTATAGTAGATAAGAAGATTAAGTAATATTAGATTATTAAAAACCAATCATAAAAACTGTGCTAGAATATATTCCAAAAATAAAGCTACTACCAAGAACTGAGCAGTGTATTTGACAAGTATTATCAAAGCAATCATTACTGAGGTGTTGTGGGGTTGTTTTTTTTGGGGGGGGAATCAGAAAATTAACCAGAGACTATTTACAAAAAGACATGTAGTGCCCAATTTTCATACTTAAAGTTGCTAATTAATTGAAACCAATCCTGGAGTTTTTTCTCAAATAAATGTGACATTATTATATAGATGCATGTATTTTCAGACAAATGTACACACTAGCCAGAGGGTTAATGTAAAGCAAAAACTCAAAGGATGTAAAGAAATCAGCCCATTTATACAATTAGTTGATGTCTTATCTTTATGTGTAACATGCCTTTCTTTCATACATACAACTGTATTTTTATTCTTCCATAAGTAAAAACAAAAAAGGGATAAGGTAAGATTAGAGGAGTTGTGTATTAGGAATGGGGTAAAGAAAGAAGCAAAATAATATACAATTCAGTAATGTTTGCTGGGTTCAGTGAGCATGACTCCATATATGTTTACTGTAATAAATTCCATTGTGTTGCTTGTAAGTAAGTTTTGTTAAGTCATCTTGTTTAATCAATATGAAATCCTGCAATAATCAATTATTTTGGGGGGGAGGGAATTGGATAACTTTCTATCCTTATTCTCTGTAAAGGTTGAGTGTCTAGTGAATAGAGAAGTCACTGCCATTGTTTCTTTCTCAATGACAGTTTGGACTTGACAAATATGTGGAGTCCAAGATACAGCCAAATCTCCCTCTCTAAAACGTGCATATTTTAGTTATTAATTGATTTGGAAAACTTATTTTAAATATGGAGGAAGCAATGATGGTTAGCCTTTCAGTTCTCTTGGATTACAATTTATATCAGACTATTAGCTCTACCATCTGGATTATAAATTGCCAAGAAAAATACGTATCTCCAGTACCCCTTCTATCGTTTAGTGACCACATTCCATTCCAACGACTTGGTTGTTAAGTGAAATGTTTGTTAAGTAACCACATGACCAAAAGAGATGCTTTGAGGATCACTGGTTGCTCCATGGTATTCAGATACAGGTTCTCTTGTACAGTGTCCCATGCCTGACCCCTTTTTGTCCCTTCACAGAGCAGAGAGATTGCTTAAATTACAGTATCTGAATTTCTGAGCTGCTTTTCTCCAGTGTAATATTTCCTGAAAAAATGCTAACTGCAATTTCAAAGTCCATCCTTAATTAATTGATTAGAATTTTCTAGCCCTACCCTTCTTCCTGAAACTGACCAGCCCTTAATTAGTTTCACACAGAGAACTTTTGTTCTCAGTGACATGAAATGTGGTCGTAAATTGATTTACTGTTGAATTTGTGAAGACTGCTAGCTAAGATAGCCCCTAAATGTGATGCCTCACCACAGGGACACTGTAATGGCTGCAACTTTGAAGACTCCTATATCTAGCACCATTGTAACTTTGCTCACTGAATGGGTGGTCGCAAAGCAAGGACTACCTGTAATATGAATTGATCTGTATTAATTGATTTCTGCTACAGAAATGCGACCATGGTGTGAGCATACTTCTATTCCAATTGAGAGCCTTCTATGTGGTATTGATTACAATATCCAACTTCCTAGCTATTTTGCTGGTTTTGATTTGGAATAAGTAGGAGTTGTGGATATCTGAAGGATTGCAAATTGGTTCAGGGTGTTCTTGAAATAATTCCCTTTCATTTTGGTACAGTGTAAATATTTGGAAGGGTGTGGTTTTTTAAAAAAAGATCTTGCAGGGATAATACATTCTTGGGAGAGAACAACAAATGATCTGATATCAAAGCTTCCAAAATCACAGTTGTGCACAATTCGTATGACATTGAAAATTAAACTATCTTTGTCACAAGGATTTCTCAGAATAATGTAGTTAGCGTGGTGGTACTGTTACCAAGCCATGTAGGATATGTTTCTGTATAGAGCAAGAGAGTCTAAATGTATTTTTGTCTGTCTGTGACAACTGTATAATTAAAAAAATGCAATTGGAGTAAAATTATTGAAATTGTCAAAGAAGAAAAATGTGGTCATTATGCATTTTTAACATTTCCTAAAAGAAGTTGAACTTTACTATTTGGGACTACCTAGAGCTTTTATTCAATAAAGGAGCATAATTCAACAGTTTCGATCATTTAGCATGCACACAGTTTTGTAGTGCATTTTTTTCACAGTACATTTCTGCTTTGGAACATATTGAATAGGCAGTAAGTAAAGGTTAAGTCTGTCATTCTGTTTTATGTTCACGTATTTCCAAGTGCCTTAAGAAACTGGCATTTTCTGCTATGTGAACTTGCTTAAGATGATATTTTTGGAGCTTCTCATAAGCTGATACTGAAAAAAATTATTATTATTTATAAAATATGTTCTATATATATATATTTGAAATTTAAGAATAGAGCCCCTTACTGATAGAAGGAAAAAATATTACTGTATGAATTTTATAGATCTAGTAGTTCTAATATATTTGTATTAAATTTTCTTTTGAGACTGTTTTTAAAGAGATGGTATAAACTTAAGAAAATATTCAGAATTCTGTTTAAGCAATAGTTTCGCTAAGAAGTACTTATGAGTGGCCTTATACTATTTACTCACTTTTCATAATTCTGTTGTCTTTTCTGTACAGTTTCTATATTAAAGGAAACAAAAATGATCAGATAAAATGCATGGAATGCATCATGGACTTTAAGAGTGATGACTAATAAAATTAGCGGAGCAACATTGGAATTCCTCCGATCAAAGAAAAAGCATTCATATTCCATTCATTTTGCAATGGTAGGAACCATTTAACATATTTTCAAAAGATTATATTGTTTTTTGTATCATTCAGTGTTAAAAACTGTTATTCTAATGACTGTTTAAACATCATACTTTTCATGATAGAGTAATATTAATAAATATGCTATATTTTTGGTAACTTATTTCTCTGCATGTTTTGTTTATTTTATTCCTTTTATTACTGACATTTTCTATGTCAGTCCACTCCCAGTGGAATGGAATGGTACTGTATTTATCTTAAGGCTACCTATCTTAAAGATATAGAAATATTTCTATCTAGCAGAGTTGCATGACCTTCTAGAGTCTGTGTTTAAGTTCTATTACCATGCTGCTCCATACTGTGTTGCTGAGGATATTGTTTGATACGATTCATCCCGGGAGCTTTATTCTTGCTACAGGGTTCCTTCTTCTCCTGTTAAAACACTTTATCACCTTCTATAATGTGCTTGTGTGTTCTGTTCTAATATTGTAAATATAATTGGCAATGCCACCAAGCCCTTTTTAAAAAATATGTTCGTTCAATGTAGACTTTCAGTAGAAATCTACATTTAAAAAATTCTCTGCATCCACGTCTCAGGTATTTAAGCAGTCCTTGTTGTCTTAACTCCTCATAAATCGGAAACAGTGTGATCCTGGGCATATTGAATGAAGAACGAATTTTTTCTCACATGTTCAATCTTGACTTTCCTCTTGCCAGTCCTCCTAACAGTATTGACTGCTATTCTTCAAGATAAGAGTGTGATTTCTTAAGTTCAGGAAAATACACAACGATCATCTTATGATGTACTTTTTTCTGTCTCTGAATCCTAAAACTATTGAATCTACTCTTCCTTGTTTTTCATATCACAGCCTAACCTAGAAAAAAATAAATTGTATAGGCCAGTTAGAGATACCTGCTTCTCTTGAGTTGATTAAATTCTGTTCTGACTTACTTTAATTTGCCTTGCAGTTCATTTGTATTTGGAATATAGAGTCACTAAATATCATACAGTATTTATCTTTAGTTCTATCCCAGAGAACATATGCACAAAAGAATAGAATGCATGCCATAATTACCCCATTTATTCAGAATGACATGACTTCATTAAAGGACTGAATTCCTGTACAATCATTTATAATTCAGATTGCCTTTGAGTTAGCTAAATGGCTAAATTCGATTTACTTTTGTGGTATCTTTGTTTTTACTAATATTGGAAGTAATTATATTGTATTTTGTTATTTTAAGATGCCATTTTTTAAAAATTATATTTCATCCAAAAGTATTTTTCCATACCAGAAATAACTTGCACAATATTCAAGCCAATTCCAGTATAATTGCTTGTTTAGTGCATTATAGAAATATATGAACCAATCTGAAAGTTACAGATTTTACATGTCACTTTACATAAATAAAACAGTGTTAATTATTTTTTGCTAATTATTTGTGGAATCTTATCTGTTTAAAAAAATCTGAGTACAATTATTTAGTAGAAATATAAATTTGTACTAATATTGCAATCTTAAACATTTTAATTAAAAAGACTATCATGTGGTTTTAATGTGACTTAAGTTATTCCGTAAATTTTTCCTTGAAGCCTTAATCTGACCAGACAATATAGAGCAGGGTTGTCAAAGTCAAGGCCCGTAGGCCGGATATGGCCCGCAGGGCGTTTAAATCTGGCCCATGGGGCCGGCCTGGAAATAGCAAAGGACCGGCCCGTGGTACCTCTGGCACATAGCCCCCTGCGGCTTGTTTTCAACCTTGATGGCCTCCTGCAGCCCTCTGCCTGCGAAAACAGCATGCGGGGGGGGGGCTATGTGCAGAGCATTGGGATGACTGATGAATATAGATATAAATTATATATTAACCATTGAAGGAAAAATAACCACAGCATCACTTGTCTTAAGAATATTTTTCTACAGCAGGGGTCCCCAACCTGTGAGCTGTGGTACACTAGTGGGCCGTGAGGGGATTGCAATCAGGTCTCACTTCTGCAAGCAGCGGGCAAGCGCTTGCTTGCGTGCACTCTCCATTTGGGTGAGTGGCAGGCACATGTGCATGCCGCGCATGCAAATGGGGGCTGTGTGCACACACACCTATCTCTTACGCAACACTATCACCTCTCCCCCACTGCCGGCCCACAAAGCTGGAAATGTTGGGGAAAACTGTGCTGCAAGTTTCCATAGCTAGATTATTTATGCAGCTGGTAATAAATACAGATTTTTCCAGAATTGAAACAAATTTATAACTTCATGGCATAGATCTTGTTGCTTGTGAATAACTTAGAGGACACTTAACACATTTTATTTTGTAACAATTTAATTTAATGGGCAATTAAGATGTAATGTTAAATTTATATTTTTTATAATTTCAGTACATGAAAACAGACTAGTTCAAACAGTTCCCTTTTCCTCATTTAATTATGTTGTTTTACTTAACTATTCTGTAATGTACTGCTACTATGTTACACTAATTAGATCTGATACTTAATACTTAATTGGCTAGTTCAATCTTACCAACATAACATTGTTGATATTATATTGCATCTTTCCTCTAATGATCTGGATTGAATTTGTAATAGAAATAAAAAATAGTTGTTTATTTCTTGAAATAGTTCTTGAAATCCAGTTTTTCAACTATTAATTCTGGCTTTAGTCCAGTTTTGGGAGATAAAGATAAAGATCTATTGCCGCTGCACCATCCTCCCTCCCCCCAGGGTCCCCTAAGAGCTGGAGGAAAGAGCTGAAAGTTCTCCTGAAAGCTACAAACATCAAGTCCAGCACCACAATTGCTCATTCAGAAGTGGTAGACATATATCCTTGAACAATACAGGCAAGAAGCAGGACGAGAGTTTTCTGGAAAGGGAAGCCCCTGTGGCTTAGGAATGGGCCAAGTGGTCAGGGAATGCCAAGTAACAACATACCTCTAGCAACCAAAACCACCATGATTGCAAATGCACATCTCATCAACTGGTACCACAAATAGGAATTGAGTGAAATGATAGATTCAGACATAGGGATGAAAACTTGTGCATGGGCAACTTTAAGTAATACTCAAATAGCAGACCCTGGGCATCTTACAGCCTATGGGCCACATCTGGCCCACATGCAGTCCAGCGGCATTAGTTGGGGTCGGGTGGGGGGGCAGCAGTTCATCTGTGATTTTGGGGGCAAGGCAGCAGCAGTGGGGGCGGGGTGGCAATGGCCCTCCACAATAGTCCCAGTTTTTTATCTGTCCCTTTGGGCAAATTAATGGCCCACTCCTCCCCTATAGGATAATGTAGAGGAGAGAACTTTACAGCAGAAAGTGCAATCCCCTCTAAGAGGTCAAAGGGAAATGGAGAAGGAAATAGCTCCTCCATGAGCAGGATGGAAATGTGTTTACTAAAACACATCTGAAAAATTGGATAACAGAGCACAGCCTGATGTGCAGACATAGAAGACACTGCCCCTACCCCTGTGATGTTAAGGAAACAGACTGTTAGTTCTCACTCCAACTCATATTGAAATTACACCAATAGTCAAGCCTCAACCTTGACCTCCCCCCCCCCAATAATGGGACAGAAAACAAAGCCATATGATGAAAATAAGATAACAGACAAAAGAAAACCGAATTCAACCACAATAGAGCCTATAAGCTTCTATAAGCATTAAAATAGTTTCTGTATCTAGCTTTTAAAAAAAACCATGACCAGATGGATCTCTTTCACTGCCATCAGATATGCTCCAGACAAACAGAAAAAAAACAGCAGCTGGATTGCTCAGGAATTAAGGAGGAAATCCAGTAATAACTGAACCAAGTACATTTGTTTCAGGCAACAGTTACCTTAGTAAAAATTGAAAGAAACATTTCTCTCCTAAGCTTCTGATTTAAGGTTGCAATTTACAAAGAATAATTAAGAAAATCACGGAGGAAAAGTTTGCTGGAGAGATTCTTTATTTCTCAAGATATAGATAACATTTTTTCAAAGATTGTAGGATAAGATCTTTATAACCAACACACACACTAAGTAAATCAATCTGATGATTGTATCTGAAATGTTTTGTGTGCTCAATTATTCTCAGAGCTTTTGGGATAAGGAAGTGGCATTATTTATTTTATCTTCATACTAGCTACAGGGATCCTATCTTTTCCACACACTGATTAAGGAGTAGCACACCTAGGTAAAGGTATCCACTAGAAACATAGATGTTGGTAACAGTAATTATGAAACAGGTATATCAATGTAGGCAGGGAAATGGGCCAAGGTATGTAAAACCCAGAAGAAATTGTTGAGATCCTCCAACTTCTATCCTATGGAATCAGCATTGCTACTATAGTTCCGTAACCAAATTTGTGAGTCTTGCATATCCTTTCATTGCCTGGTTACATAAAAAATAATTAAAAGCACTTTGGAAGCTCCACAAGAGTCAAAACACAGTCCACAAAATCATCTTTAGGAAGTCTTTTAAAAGGCATTAGAAGGTGATTGCATTTTGGGCATACTACTGTGCCTTAGTGATGTTAAACTTTCAAAATGCTCTTGAAAAGGAAAATTCATTAATTTTTTTAAACGTTTCTTGAACAGCTGTGTCAATAAACAGGATGCATACTGTGATTCATGCTTTAAAAAAGCATTGGGATGTAGACATTATTATTGGCATGGCATATCCCAAACTTTACTATTTGACTGGTACAGATTATTTTGATAAATTATATATAAGGGAATTCCTTTTTAATATCTATTTCAATTATTTATATATTTACTGTTCAGTAAGTTTTCCACATCAAATACGAACAAGTGCATGCTTGCATCCTTATAATTTTTAAAAATGGGGAGGGAAGAAAGTGGAAAGTAAAGTATTAACCTCAAGAAACAATTTAATAAAATTTTCTTATTTATCTTGCAATAACCATGGAATTGCCTCTAAAAATTTCTGTGATTTGCCTTTTTATTTAAATTCCATTGACAACTTCATTTTTTTTCTATAATATTTTTGAACAGCTATATAGTTTCAATATTCCACAGGAAGTAGATTTGTATAAACTTTGCAGCAACTATTTATAATTGTTTAGGTTTTTTTCCCCTCTGTCTTCTGCACCCACTATTTACGCTTCCTCTATCCTTCTTATATATTAGAGGATAAGGTTAATTTAAAAGATATACATACAGGTAACTGTTCAGAGGATTATCACTACTTGTCTATACAGGTAGCCCTTGTTTAGTGACTACAACTGGACCTGCAACATTGCCATTCAATTGCTAAGTTAAACCACACCTCTGCCTTTGTTTTACAGATCAGCAAAGATCTTAAATGCAAGGAATGGTCACAAAGTTATTTTTTATTATTACTACTACTATCACTACATTCATGTCAGGAGCACCAAAGTGCTTCCAGGTTGAAAGGATTGAATGGTGACACCACCACCATTTGGAGTTCCTTTCATATTCCCATTAGGTTGCCCACTAAAGTGGTACCCATCTATCTACTTGTCGTTGCCCACTTTTGAACTGCTGGGTCAGCAGGAGCTGGAGCATGTGACGAGAGCTCACCCCATCCCGTAGCAGCAATCAGGTCTCAAACGCAATCTACTGATCGTAAGCCTATCATCCTAACTTCATGTGCCCTCATGCTCCTTTTTATTACTGCAAAAGGTAACTGTCTCAGGCAGTCACTAAACAAAGACTATTTGTATTCATTCACAGAAGTACCACCTTACTTAATGAATTTGAATTTTGTAAAAGTTAAAAATATATATTTAAAAATGGAACTAAAAGGACAGCAAAATAATCCCTTTCAGTTAAAATTTAGTTTCAGTTGGAAAATAAAAATTGGAGCATGAATATAGAATGCACTGATTCCCCTACCTAATACCTCATAGAAGTTCAGGACTTTAATACCCTGTCTAACAGGGCCTGGCTTGGAAAAATTGAAAATTATCTTGAAAAAGAGTTGTTTCTTGGGAGTTATTTACTTTAATCATTTAGTAATGCCTAAACTGGTTCTTTCTGTCTCCTCCCCTTAATGTTCTTCCTATGTACCTTCATCTGCTTTTGTTCCCCCCTTCTTTTCCATTCCTAATGCTGTTACTTCTCACACCATCTCCATCCCATTTTATTGTTTATATTTCTATTTTTTTATTGTTTCTTGTAGAAGGCAGTATTGGAATGTATGTACCGGTATTATGTATATATTTTTCTTGTCTGGACAAGTCTCTTCAGTTTTCTTGGCAAGGTTTTTCAGAAGTGGTTTGGCCCTTTCCTAGAGCTGAGAGCAAGTGCTGGCCCAAGGTCACTCTCTAAGGCTGGACTAGAACTCACTTCCCACCTTTTGTCATCCAGTACACCAAACTGGCTCTCATGTCTATATACAGTGTATGTGATTAAATATGTAAGAGAGAGTGGCTGATATATGCAGGAGGAGATCAATTACTTCTATAAAAGGGATAATGTTGTGGCCAGTTCACTAATTATTCATTTTTATTGGGTTCTTGGTTTTTGATCTTGCTTCTCTTCCCAAAGACATTTCGTTACCAGCCTAGGTAACATAATCAGTGAATGGAGGAATGGAGCTTGTTGGCAGTTAATATGTGATAGACTATCCTAACAGTTTTGATTAGTTTATTGTTTCTTCCGTGATTGGTCTTGTTTATCTAGTGCTTATCTAAATATTGATTGATAAGTAAGCTTATTGTGGAAGATCTGTTTGCCTCATTCCTTGACCTTTGGTTGTTTTCTGTCTTAAACAGTTTGTGCTTGGACCTTTTCTCAATGTGCTTATTTGTAGCTGAACAACAAGACTACATATATTCAAGCTTTATAATTTTATAAAGCTGTAGCTTAGTTTCACAAAGAAGCTCCAATTTCTGTCACTGATTACCCTGCAGATAGCCTGCAGATACTGTAGAGATTCTATCCCTGAATTGTCTGGGGAACAACACTGGCTGCATAGAGTTGATGCCACTATTGGGAACTAAAGAAATTGGTGACTTTGCCTGCATCTTTTTATGTTGCATCTTCTTACGTAAAGATAATTGAAAACTTGTTAACCAGGCAACTGGTCTCGAGCAGCTAAATCAACTCATTAAGAAAATCACGATATTAGCATCATAGACAAATGGATGTATAGTTAGATATGCATTCTCTCTCTGTGTCTCTGTCTCTCTGTCTCTGTCTCTCTCTCTCTCTCTCTCTCTCACACACACACACACACATGAAGATTCACTCACACTGTCAGTTCATATACATTATATCTTGTAGATAGTATTTAGTATTCATTAAACCGCTACATTATTAATTGATTCTACCTTCAGCTAACACTTTTTTCTGGGCTATCCTTTATTTAAAAAATCTTGGGCATTCTGTTTTATCAACAGGAAATAATGAAAGCTTTGGAAAGTACTTCAAAAAGAGAATTGAAGTAGAGACAGCCACTGGTTCTGTCTTTCGTATGATGTTAGAGGACCTGAGTACAATTCTTTAATAATACTTTTATTGTCAGCCATTATCAACTGGGGAGTATGGATTATTGCCCAGTTTTGCTTGAAATTGATATCTTATTCATATGTTGCTGTCACAAACTGTTGATTTCTCTGTCTTCGCCCTTGAGGCACACATAGTTGAAATATACAAATACTGTGAAATAGCATTTTATTTTGTAGCCAGAAATAATTGTAAAATCAAGAATCAAGCAGAGTCAGCATTGATTAAACTTTTCCATTTACTCATCTGAGTTTCCCCATTTCTACTCCATGTTACCTTTTTAAAAAGTTCTGTAACATATCTTATGTCCAATTTTTGTGGAAATTCTTGTGATATTTTTAAAATTGGCTTATGCTATCCTATGTAAATGGTACTCCATTTTACTAGAAAACAATGCAAAATGATACATCAGATTTTGGAGACATTATTGCTCATCATAAATTACTGAATATCAGTAGTTTAAATAAATAAAATCAGTAATATATTTTATATCACTCTTGAATTTCCTGGAAGATCTTCACCAAAAATAAAATAAAAGACCATTTCAGTTTAGCAAAATTTAGATTTCTTCTGTCTGTATATCTTTTTTAAAAGATGAAGAGAGGATCATAAAGTGAGTCATTACTGGAGTGTATACTTGAATATGTATAAACTATCTAAAATCATAAAAAATACTTTGCAAATAATGTTAGGGAAAATTCTTGAATTCTGGTTTAGTAACTTTCAAGGATTATGTTCTAACCATATAGGGGGAGCTGTGGGATACATATTCAGACAAGAAAATAACTACAGGTAGTCCTCAAGTTATGAATGTAATGGAGCCTGCCAATTACATTCGTAACCCGAGGATTTGTTGAAGTAAATCACGTAAAAGGAACATGAAAACCTGCTTTCGCCCACGTATTCACTAATAGAATGCGCGGGTTGTTAAGTCCATGAGGTATCTCAGGGTGGGGAAGGCCATGGGGGGGGTAGTGCTTCTGACAAGCCAAGGCCTTCTGCGACCCACTGAGAGATCCCATGCGCCTTCCCACCCTTTGGGGTCCCAAGCTGCTTGGGCCTTTCCTACCCAACCAGTCACCAACTGATAACTTAACTTTTGGTGCCACGTTGCAGAGCCCTGCACTGCCCGCACTTGTCTACTGTGCGGCCTTGGCTACTAGACCACTTGTCCAGCCACGTGGAGAAGCACTGGGCCGGCCTCTGCTGAGCCCCAGCCTCTCTCACAAGTGGGTGTGGCCTTGCCCCACCATTTGGTGGAATGCAGAACCTGCACGAATTTCACAAATTGTGCCACTGCGGAGCTGGAGATCTTGGCACACCCACCCACCCCGCTCCATGGTGTTTGTCTGCCGCATAGTATCAGCAGTCCTTCCCTTCCATTCTCCTCCTCGTTTTGAGAGATAAGCATCTAATAGGTGATAAACAAGATTAAAATCTATTAAAAAGAAAGAGAAAACATTCTAATATATGATCTTTTAATTGAATATATTAAAACAAAATAATATTAAGAGAAAAGATCATTTAGCTATCCAATTTCAAATGTAGGAACAGATTCCAAATGAATGAAGATGGGAAAGAATATAATATCTAATGCCTTGCCCCCATAAACCACAAGATGGTGCTGGCACATTACTAGCACGACAGGATTTAGATTCTTAAATGATATTTATATATAAAAAAATACCCTGTAACTGGAGTATAAGATATTTTCTGCAGCCCAGACCTTGGTTTAGTAATTAAAGCTACAAGTTGATTGCCAAATTTTCATAAATTTATAAAGTGACAATATTAACTGACATCCACAGTGCACAACAATTAAACTTAACACAGTTTTTATTTAACTCTTGTCTTGTTCTTCAGAGATTGTGGAATCCAGTTCCCTTTCTGCTCCAGTTGTAATCCGGAAATTCCGTTTTTCCAGAAAATTATTTGAGGCTTGAGAATGTTGATAGCTCTCTTGCTTTCCAATCCTTGTAAGACTATTTTTGCCACTTTTCTTTCAAGAGTTTTCTCTGCAGTCTCCCCCGAAAGAAAACAAAGTTTTTTCCTCTCTGGGATAAGAGCGATTGGGGAATCACATACATAATTCATTCAAACTCATGTGCTAGTTGTTTCTCATTTAAGTTGATTGGCTGTCAAAATTGCATTTCACAACAGAATCTGAAGTCTTTAGTTACGTTTTGAGCTTATTTGGTTATTTAGATATTTCCTCCTCTCATATAAAACACCAGAGCCTGCTTTCAAAAATGTTCTTGTTGAACTGATCTCTCTGAAAAGAATCAGATAAAACAAAATTGTGTTCCTTTTATCTGCAAGGAATTTAATTAAATTTAATTCCTTTTCATTGACCTTTTTTGCTATTGTATTTCTTTGTCTCTTAGAGACAAGTATAGTCCAATTTTACATTTTGTTAAATGCTGCAAGTATTGACCCTGTTACAGCAATATTATGCATTTTAACTTTCCACTAGCCTGTCCTTTTCATTAAAAAGTGGGAAACAATTTTAAATATGCTTTTAAAAAAATATCTGACTGCTTTCCCAATTCCAGCTTTATTTGTGCCTGATCAGCAAAACCCCACAAATTTAGTATCCAGTAAGTATAATACATATCTTCTATTTTAATTCCAAAGTACTTAAAATTCTTACTGGCGAATTGACAATAATCTAATCCATTATTCAATGTGTTTATACTAGTTTCCTCGTACAGCTTGTGAAAGAAGACTTTCTACTGCAATATTTGTTAATTAAAATCATAGTACCAGTGATAATTTTTTAGTTTTGTTCATAAATCATATTTCTCTTCAAGATCAGTGTTTTTCATAAATATTTTAAGCAATTTTTGTTTATTGAAAAGAATAGTACTGCTAACAGTATAACTGCAAACAAAAAATACAAATACAATTATTGACTAATGTGATCTGTATAAATAACCTTTAGTCAATATAAAATTGGATTAGACAAATCAACCCCAGATTAATATGAAGCCTTTTAACTTGTCTTTTTCAGAATAAGATTAATTAAAATATTGATGGTTATCATTGTTACATTAACAGTGCACTGTTGAAAATTAGATGAGGATTTGTCCTTTCATTTTAGTCTATCAGACCCTTGGGTTTTCCAGATTTTAATGTTTTAAAATGTATATGTTATTGCTATCATAGCTTGATAGGACATTGCACCATTTCTTAAATGCAATTGTACTGAGTTATTCAATGATAGCAGATTTTTTTAATTTTATTATTTCAGAACTATACAGAAATCATGACTTACTATGAAACTTATTGCCAGGTGTTGCTTCTGCAGCTAATCTGTTATGGATAAATATGAGTGCTAAACACAGAACTTTTTAGTACTGCAAAACTATATATGATGTGTCATGTTATCAGAATAAGGAAACTACTATGCTAGATAGAAGTGCAGTTATACTGTACAGTTACTATATGATTTCTATAATGCTTTTCTCATTGTTTTGTTCACTTTTCTTTGAAGGTTTTCGAATGAGTGGATCATGAGGAACATACTTTAGGGACTTGCCATAGTATGGCTGCTTCTCGATCTACTCGTGTTACAAGATCAACAGTGGGGTTAAATGGTTTGGATGAAAACTTTTGTGGCCGAACGTTAAGAAACCGTAGCATAGCTCATCCAGAGGAGGTTTCTTCTCTTCCACAAGTAAGATCAAGATCACCAAAGAAGAAATCAGAATCTCTGCAAACACAGAAGGGAAATAGCAATGGGAAAGCTACTGATGTCAAGCAGCAGGGTTCTAAAGAATCATGGGTAAGCCCTAGAAAGAGAGGCCTCTCAACTTCAGAAAAGGATAATGTTGAGAAACAAATTGTGGAAAATTGTGAGAAGAAACAAGTGGAACCTCTTTCACCAGTTTTAAAGAGAATTAAGCGTTGTTTACGTTCAGAGGCTCAACATAGTTCAGAAGAAGTGCTACCTTCTAAAACAGGGAAAGATCGGTTGGAACATAAAAATTCAGTATCAGACAATGTCACAGTCAATCCAGGGCCTAAACGAGCTTGCCGATGTCTTATATTGGACGATAGTGATAAAAGGGAGGTTAAAAAGGTAACTGTTTGTGCAGAAAAATTAAATCATTCTTCAGTAACTGAAGAACTCGTAACTTGTCAATCTGTCAATGGGGTTAATGGGAATGGTTCAAGTGCTACAAAGTGTGGTGACTCTCAATTGGATGGAGCAACTGCACAGAACAGTGCTGATTCCTGTTCAACTGAGGAAAAAAGTATAGCAAAAAATGGAAATACATCATCATTTTTTCATAGCAGAAATAAGGAGGATAGTTTTATAGACCACAGTGTGCCTTGCACAAATTCACAAGAACAGTTAACCTGTGAGGACCATAAACAAGTAAAGAACTGTTTGTCTGAGGAAACTATTAACCAGATACATGAATCAGGTACGGGTACGGGGTCCTTTTATGAAACCCAGTCATCTTTGCTAAGAGATTCTGAAGAGGAAGTAGATGTGGTAGGTTATAGCGCTGCCACAAAAGAGCAATCTGAAAACACCAACAGCAACCTGGACAGTTATGATAGTGCAACTGCTTCAAATGAACCTGAACCACCGGTTTTGGACTGTGTTTCAGCTCCAATTTCATCAACATCGGAATCTCAAGAACATAGGTACACCTTGAGAACATCACCATGGAGGGCAGGCTCAACAAAAATTAGCCCTATTAAACATAACTCTCCGTGTAAAGAGAATGGACAGCCTGAGGAAAACAATCATATTGTCGCTGAAAAGAATGTAGAATCAAGTGTTACTAATATCAATGGATCTGGTGCAAACACAAAAATTGCTCCAAGTGAAAGGGAAAGTTACTGTGATTCCAGAGAGCACCCAAAGGAAGGACTAAGTAAATCAACTTCAGAAAACAGACTTGTTACTCCATCCCTACCATCTGCCAAAGAAAGTGCCAGTCTTCATTCTGTAGAAGAAGAGGAGGAAGAACCTGACGTGTATTACTTTGAATCAGATCATGTGGCATTGAAACACAACAAAGAGTATGTGTAAATATGGTAACCATGGATTTTGCTTTTTTGCTTGTTAATCAGATTTCTAGTTTTCAAAATTTCTATATTTACCCTAGGACTAATTTTTTAAAAAACTGCTTTCTTTATAAGGCATTTAAATTTTATCCAGTGGAAAAGTAGCAATTTTTAATCTATCAATCTAGTTAAGGAGCTTTATGTGAATCTGACTTAATATAAATTTTGTAGCAGGTAATTCTTTTTAAAGAGCGCTTTCCTGTTTGGAGATTTATTTGGAAATAGACTTTGTACACCACAAGTTTCATCTTAGGTTTTTTTTTAAATTTAATATAGAAACATATTTTACAAACCCACCTATTATCTTATGCATTTATTTGAATAATAAAATCTTTCAATTTGTGAATTAGGAGTAATGTAGATCAGCTGTACAAATATAATGTCATTTTGACAGGTGCAGACCGGAAAGCATTAATTATTAAATTGACCTCATTCTCGCTCCAATTTTGTTATTTGGTGCACAGGCTCGGGATCAGTAATGGCAATACAGATATATGAAGTTGGTCTAGAAAGAAAATTGTTCTTCCTTAATCAGTTAACCTCTGTAAAAGATATTGAAGTGACAGGAGTTCAACTTTTTCTACTTCCTAATTCTTTTATTGAAAAAACAAATTAGTAATACTCATGCTCACTTTGACGTCACTGTGTTAGTAACAAGTGGATGTGGCTATTAACACACTCATCTTTGGGACTACTTTGTATGTTAGGAAAAGAAAAATGATTTTTAGAATTTATGATAGTACCAGTTTAATTCTGCAGTTTTACATACGTAATCTAAGACCATGTTTATCTAGCAAGAAACAAGTTTATATTGAATTCTGTAATTCAAATATGTTTAAAGTTATAATTATTCTTATATATGTCGTTACTACTATTTAGCAGTCTACAAGATTTTAAATAGATAAGGCAACAGTTTTCAGCTGAGAGATCTGCTCACCAGAGGGCTGGTGAGTGATTGATTTTAAAAGCAAAAATTCATTTTGACACTTAAATTGAAGCAAACATCCTAAAAAGTCATGCTATCAAATCACTTTTTTTGCCTTTCAGGCTGTAAATTTGTTTGAAAATTTGTGCATTTGTTTGAATTGTCTTGGCTTTGAAAAGGAAAGATGCAGATTGTTTTTATATTTAGAACAATATCATTTAGGGAAGTCTTTCAGTATTATTTCAAAAACATGTGTTTTATATAAGATATATGTTTTTATATTGAATATGGATTTTATCTTTTAAAGTCTTTTTGGCTTGTGATTTTAACGTAACATATTCAGTAAATTTTTAAAAAAATTATGATGGTTGGAATTTCAAGTTTAAGTTATGTTACATGAAATTTAAGTTAAGATTTAGTTAACCACTTGGTGAAAACCATGTACTGCTTTTATTTCCAAGTGAAAGTCTGGGGGTTTTTTGTACCAGTACTATTTTAATAGATAATATTGATAAATTGCATGAATAACTCTTTTCTAAAAAGAAATTCACAATTTAGTCATTTGGCGCTTGCTGAACCGGCAACTAAAATTGAAGATTGGTTTCAAATTTGAACCATTTGAAAAGTTGTCTTGGACTTGCATAGATTGATTATTTTATTATTTGAATATATTTTCAGCACACTTGAAAGCAGATGAGTGTTTATTGTTCATAGGTACAAGAATATCACAGCTGTGGGTGATTTGCAGAAAACTGTTAAATGCTTGAGAAGAAAAAAATAGTTCTTTCAATGACCAAATCAACAAACCATCTAATTTCTGATCCTTGAGAAGAACATAGATGAAAAATTGTATGAAAACTGCAATTATTGGTAAATGTCAACAGCATTGATTTGATACTACATTTTCCTTTCAGGATAATTGCAAATATGCAATTTCTTTTTCTCCCCCGCCCTATCTTCTTTTTCCTGATAAATCTTCTCTGGAATTACTTCTGTAGGCCAGAAATCAATTTTAATTTCATGAAATAATTAAAATTATTTCATGGAAATCATTAAAATTGGGTTCTTGAGTGCACTACCACATACGGCCTAATTGCTATGAGGAATTGTACTCTGTTGCCTTTTCCCACTTGCTGCAGATATGTCTCAATTCCTTTTCCAATGTTGTATTTACATTAATTTTATATCACATTTCTAACTGAGTTAGTCTGTTTGAGATAAATTATAGTGTCAAATTGGCACAGCTGCGCAGTGCATTGGTGGTTTTTTTTCTCTAAAACAATTTAGGGAAGAGGAAGATAAAAGAAATTAAAAACCTAGGAATCAGGGTTATAGAATCAAGGACATTATCATTCTGTTTACCTGATCATGATTAACTGCATTTATTTAGAATTCTACCTTATCACGCCCAAGCAAGTTGGAATCATAGATCAGTTTTTGCTTTGAAATTTTGAATAAACCAGAAGCCTGTGTTTATTTATAGGGCAAAACAAACTATAAACATAACCGTCTGAGTTTGATTATTTGCTTGGGCTGGCAGGTACAGAGAACTCAGGATGATCAATTAGTGTGCACAAGAGACTTGCTTCTTCCTGATAAGCCATTCTTCTGAACAAATATGAGCTGTGCATGTGCACCCTATGTGTCTACTGGTTAACTTTTGATCTCTATAAACTTTCTTTTAGCCACTTTTGGGTTAGGTTTTGCTGTAGCTTGGATTTTAGCAGATTTTACCTTTTTAAAAAAAATTTTAAAAATTTACCAGATAACCCAATGACTATATGCTCATAATATGCAATTTCACAACAGAATATGCAAGAATTATTCTCAGGGAAATTAAATACTGATATTTTCTTTAGGAAATGGACTGTATCTTCTCTGTAATTCAGGCATTTGTACACTACAAGTAGTTCTCGGCTTATGAGCAGTCGCTTAAGACAATTCAAAGTTATGATAGATTATCCGAGAACTACTTATGACCTGGTTTTGATGTTTTGAACGCCACCATCGCCACCTGCAGCCAAGTGATTGTATTTTGGCTGTTTCACAACTGGCCGTTTGCAGCCTCCTGCGGTCACATGACCATGGTTTTTCTTATATTATTTTTTTATTATTTTGTAAGCCACTCAGAGTTACTTCAGCAGTGAGATGGGTAGCATATAAAATAAATAAATAAATTTACAAGCTTTTTTTGCAGTTGGTGCTTACTTCTGATTTCTGGCAAAAAAAAAATGCCCGTTGTCTAAAATTTGCTTAACAACTGTGGCATTTGCTTAGCAACCACAATGTTTCTTTAATGAACACCACAAAAAGTCGTAAAATGAAGCATGATCAAGTGGCAACCTGCTTAGTGACCAGCATGACTTACAGCTGTAATTCTGGGCTTGATTATAGTCATAAATTGAGGACTGCCTGTATAAGCTACGTAAACAACTGTTGCATAAGGGTCCACATCATTTATGATAACAGCTTGCAGTTCTTTTTAATAAAGTATTGTGAAAAAATATCCATATGAACAGAAGAAGATAAACTGGTGCGCTGCAGTTTCTTTGGATTCCAACATCTATAAACTGAAATTAATAAAGGAGTATGAAATTGTAGATGAAAATTTGGCACATGTGACTTATGTTTTTACTCTAAAGTATGACAATGTGTGGCGATATGTGTTCTGGGATTAATCTCTTGCCTCAGTGTTTGGGGATGATGAGAGTTCAACAATACTTGAGGTGCCACAGTTTGTCCACACTTTCCTTAGAATTTCCAGAGACGTGGGTTTTTTGTGTTTTTTTTAAACATCTTTTAAATTGTAATTCAGCATTAGAATAAACTCATACATTTTGGTCATATACTATATTCCATTTTGAATCACATCTTTCCTGGTTTCTAGGGAATTTTGTCTGAGAAAAATACAGTAGCTAGAAAAAGTCAACATTTGTTATTTAAATAAGGAAAGATTCACTATAGATCTGGTTTAGATTTCAAAGTAATATTACAAAGAAATACAAATGTGCTTTTTTCTAGTTTACTATTAGCATTCTTTTCAGGATTTCTATTTTGTTATGATAGACAGAAAATTGAAATAATAGAGAACATACTTGGAAGAGAAATCTCATAACAAATATTGGTGCAGCAGCCCGGCACATTCTTTGAATATTTACATAAAGTCATCAGAGTGTCAGTTAATTGAGAAAAGAAATTTACCTGGGAATACTGTGTTTCCTTGAAAATACGACCGGGTCTTATATTAACTTTTGCTCCAAAGACGCATTGGCACTTATTTTGGAGGAAATACGGTACTAAATGCATCCATCTGGCTGATGATCTTAACTGGGGCTTATTTTTGAGGTAGGGCTTATACTACAAGCATCCTGAAAAATACTAAGGCTTATTTTCTAATTGGGTCTTATTTTCAGGGAAACGTTAAAACACATTCAATACTGCTCTTAGTGTAGCTTAGGGTTGGTTTTTTTTTACATTTTGTGTATAGTTTTACAATGTAGCTTGATTGTATTTTATGTTTGTGTTATATCTGAATTGCAGAATTTTGTTCCATATTGCAGAAGAAAAATAATTATAAGTTTAAAGATAATGCTTGAAGCCTACATGAGTACAGCAACTATTATTCTAAGCAGTCCTGAAAAAAAAAGATTTGGCTGTCCGCAAGCAGTTTGAAAACCTATAAAACAACAGTTTTTTTTAAACAAAAAGAAGACTCATGTGGGATCAAAAGCACTTTTTCAAAGTCATTTTCACAGTGCGTGCTCCACTTTATAGTTTATATTTATTTTTATTTGGGTTGCTTCTCTAGGATGCTTACATTTTTAAATGAAGTGTTTATTTTTTGGTTTTTAAGTTTTAGTATAAAGGTTTATAATGTCATTGTGCAATATGCAATGCAACATGTAATACCTTTAATCAGTTGCATGAAAAAAGTTTGAGTAATCTGCTGTATATATTTCTATGAGTTTCTAAATAAATAGAAGTTAGCACAACCTTTATTCTTTTCTGTCGAACATAAATTGAGCATGACATCTTTCTGTAAATTTGAATGTGCATGTACTATTTAAATGTCAAATTTACAGATGTTAAGATAACGAAGCAGTGAATAAAACTGGTGTAGAAGTGTGGGTGTTCTTTCAGTTGATTCATTGCTCTTTTTTAATTGTGAAATTCTTAATAAAGCCCCAAAGGATGATTGATTCATTAGCCTTCCATTAGCTTTGTGAAGAAGTTCCAGAGGTGAGAAAACTTCTGATTTTACAACTTCTCAAATTGATAGTTTATCACAATTTAAGGAACCTCTTTCTGCTTCAGTAACTGTCAAGCATTGAAAATGAAGATACTCTTACAAAGCAGAAAAAGACTATTTAAAGAAATCCAATCTTAAACTGAGCAGTTCCAACTGCAAGAGCAGGCCTAAGAAATACAAATTATTTGGAATTGCTGAGGCAAGATCTGGGTGACAAAAAACTCTTAGAACCATCCCCAGATTTACAAAACAGTCCACGGCAGATCTTCAAAAAATTGATTTGTTACATCAATAATATATGTAACTTAACAGAATGTTAACAGATTGAGATGCAGTTATTCTAACAGTTCAGAGTGTAAAAATAATAATTAGATATTGTTATCTTAAGTTACTTTCCAATGTCAGAATAGATAGGGTAAAAACAAATCCAGGAAGTCGGTTGTATTTTGTTTGTTTGTAACAATTATTGCCTACCCATCTTACCTTAAGGTAACTTGGCGGTGAACGAAGTATGTATGCAGTATAACAATTTGAAAAAAAAGAGTTCCAAAAGAAATTAAACATACTGCTTTTTGCAGTTAGTCATTGAACAGTAGTTATTGTTAGGTTATGTGATAAGCTGATGTCTATGTTTGAAGGTTCTTGTGTTAATGCATAATTTTTATTGTATATCCTGTTTGATAGCTTTAGTTTTAATAATATGAAATTTTTGTTTTTAACTTCCACAATATTTTTTCTGATCAATTAGACATCTCTTTCATTAATTTCTGAGTAGAATTCATTATCTCAGGCTGTTTACTTTGATAATAAGCTTGTGTTCATCTCCGTACCTGTAAATCTGATGAAGAATGAAAAATAATTTTATGCAAAAAAGTTAAAATAAAATATTCTGCTAGTAAAAGAGGCATTAGAACTTCTGTGTGATATAAAGTATTTCTTCATCATAAGGCACTTGCTCTAATCCACCATAAAAGCCCTATAATTTATAACCAGCTCAAAATTGTGCATATTTTGTTCTCAGGTTTTGTCTTCAAATGTAACTCTCTATTGTGGTTTGTTTTGAGAATATAAAAAGGTAATGGTTTCCCCTGTCCAGTCGTGTGACTCAAGGGGACGGTGCTCATCTCAGTTTCTTAGTCAAGGGAGCCAGCATTGTCCAAAGACACTTCCATGGTCATGTGCCCAGCATGATTATACACCAAACATGCAATCTTCAATTGCAGTGAGGAAATACTGCCATGCATTCGGTCAACAAAACCAAGTTGTTCATGATTTCAGGTTGCTGTGTTTGTCCGAAAATAGGTCTTATTTTCTTTTGGGCTTGAAAAGGAGCACTCGGGCTTATTTCGGGTGAAGTCTTATTTTTTTTAAGTGCAGGAGGTAGCAAATGCGGGGGCTGACGAGTTGGAGCGCAGCTGCCACTGGCCCCGCCCTCTCCATCTCACTGTCAGCTTGCCTGTGGTTGCAACGGGCTAAGCTCTCTGCATGCCTCAACCTCCTCGGTGCATTGCACATACCATTGATTCCGAGCATGGAGGCAGAAGTGGGGATGGCGATTGGAGTGCGCTGCCTGGGTCACAGGAGGCTCGTGGGAGACTTGTGCAGCGCCACTGGCAGGAGGCAGAGGCACGGGGAGAGACAGATAATCCAGACGTGCTACACAGCTGCCTGGCTCATGGGATGCTTGTGCGACACCACTGGCTCCTCCCTCTGTGCCTCTGCCTCCCCCTGCTGCTGGTGGTGCCACACAAGTCTCCTGTGAGCCAGGCGGCCACACAGCACGTCTGGATTGCCTGTCTCCCCCTCCCTGTGCCTCTGCGCTCGGGCTTATACGTATCTGTGCTGCGCCAAGGGGTTGGCGGGCCATGCCCATCCTCCCCAGGCTTATATTAGGCCCACCCCCAAAAAATCAGGTTGTTTTCAGGGTGGGTCTTGTTTTCGGGGGAATGGTACAAATCAATTTTATGTTGTATGTGATGGGCAAGAATATGACTTGTTGCTTAAATTGTACTCATATTGCTGATACAGTCACTGATTCTAAACACTTCAAATCTAGATAGTATCTGGTTCTTCATTTTATGAGTGCAGACTGCTCTACTTCTAAACAACTAAAGAAATCATAGCATATCCATTTTTAATTAAAGTAACATTATACCATGTTTATTTGTTGCAACATATGTACAATAGTGCCATGAGACACAAATAAGAATTTACATGACAGTTTACATGTATTTACAGCTTTTCTTCTTTAGGACAGTATTTATTGTATTTATGTATGAAAGACATGAAGAAGCTGAGGGAGGCATAAGTCTGAAGGTTGAAAACATTCACTGTAATGTTGATTTTTATATAGAATTCCAACAAATATTTATTAAATGCAACAGAATCCGTAAACTCTCTAATATAACTTCGTTGCCACCCAGAAACAAGACGTTTGAATATGGAGCTTGAAATACGTTTATTAATATTTTATGTAACTGGAAGTAGATTTTATGTAACATTACTGTGGGGTCCTTGGTAATCTTTAATCTTCTCTTGCAAATGTTTCATTACCTAACTAGATAACATCATCAATGCCAGAAGGGAGTGGGGTTTGTAAATATTTACAAGAGAATAACCAAGCTCAGAGATCACCAAGTTCAACCCTGAACTACAAGTACTCTCTTCTATTGGTAAAATTACTTTCTTTGACTGAGCATTAGAATGTTGTCTGCAATAGTTATTTCAGTAGTCTCTAAAATTAAATCTTTGATTGACTTGGCCCAATTACATGTTTTATATTAATTTATAGAGACATCTTTCTAAGTATGCACTTAGAGAATTCTTTCTCCAAAGAAGCTTGCCTCAGTTGCCATCTTTTAGGAAATAGTGATATATTGAAATAGTATATTCAGCTTTAAAATCTTAAGCAATTTGTTTCTCTTATTATTGAGTATTGATATTTTGGCTTTCTTTTTAATTGCAGAGCGATATTTTGCACAATCAAAATTTGGGTTGATCTTAAAAAGTTTTCATTCTTCACATACCTCTGGGTTAATTTATCTAGTTAATTTACTTCCTGGGTATTTAAAATGATGCAGACATCGGAGTGTAATGTGGTTTAATACTCCTCCTCCAACTTGGTCCTCTCTAGTTGTTTATGAATTACAATGTTTACCGTTTTTTTTTATATTGGAGTTATAACCAAACCTTCAGAGATGATACATGTATTTCATTCTTTAAGCATTTTTAGAAGGCATGCAATGATGTTAAAAATCTTAAGCAATATTTATAAATATATTGGTTGCACTTTTCCGTTGCGTAGATATAAGACTGATATTGGTTCAGGATATTGGAGTTGTTTGATGGCGGTGGGTTTTTTGGTGCTACAGTAGGTAGCTAGAAGCTTAATCTGAAGTTACAAAAAGGTTATTTTGTGCAGCATCTAGTCTTTTTGTATCTGCAACATTTGTTTTATTGTTGATTTTCAAAAATGTTGCTTGCACTACTATTGTTGAATATTAAAAGAATTTCTGACTTTTTAAAAAAATGAATACTTGTAATATTCATGGTTCTGTTAATATTTTTGCTTGAGTCTTTCAGATAAATGTGCTGGGTGCTAAGGTTTTGTTTTTGCTTTCATTTCTACTCCCACTTTGGTTTGCTTGCGCATAGAAGTCTATAGTGAGCTGTTTCCCTTTATCTCTGTAGTTATCAGAGACTGTTACAAACGATTGCAGTACTCGAGGCTCAGCGAACTCAAGCAGTCCAAGATCTTGAGAGTTTAGGCAGACATCAGAGAGAAGCACTGAAAGATCCCATTGGATTTGTGGAAAGTCTCCAGAAGAAGGTATAGCAATGGGAATCTTCTCATAAGCGATGTTTGAATAACTGATACTTCATCTCCTGCAGTTAGTGAGAGTCAATAGTAATAGGAGAACTGGTGATCTCTGCAGAGGACCCCTTGAATCTATTGTTCAAAAATCATTTCTCCAAAGCTGTGTTTATTTAAAATTGAACTAGTCATTTGTTCATGAAATCAGATGAATAATGGTGGCAACAATTTTTTTCTGCCTTCAGTATTTCTTGTATTCGGTGTTGCACCAATGTTCTTGCTTCATTACATTACTGGGAAATATGTCATTGGAAATTTTATCAGATTATTGATTTTGTGAATGTATTTTATTATTAAAGAACAATAATAAAGTTAATGTACTTAAAGGGATGTAATATTTGTCTGTCTATATATTGAACATTGTTCAGCTTTAGGTTTTTTGTTTATATTTTGGTCTCTTTGTAACCTCTGTTAGGATATAATTGTTCAGAAACATAAGTGAACAAATAATTTAATGAAAAAAGTCAAGAAATGGTGATGAAATTTTAAGCATCTGTTTATAACAATTTTAAATATGATAATGAGCCATCATTTTCTGCTTCTTCTATATTTTATGTACTGTGCTTTTATTATTCTTGGAAGGATTCCTTAAATGTGTGGCAGTATAGTAATACAGAGCTCGAGATCTGGCATTGCCTTAACATTGGTCCAAGTGTATGTAATTTTGTATCATATTACTTGGTGGTTTTTCTGTGTAAATTGTTCACCTTTTTTTCCCTGTCAGGTTGATGTAGGGCTTCCATTTCCACAAAGAGTTGTCAAGCTGCCAGAGATATCCTGGGACCAATATACCACAAGCCTTGGGAATTTTGAAAGAGAATTCAGAAACCAAAAGCGTAACAGTAGACGAGCCAAGCTTATTTTTGATAAAGGTAAGTATAAAATTATTGTGCTTTGCAGAAGAAAAGTCAACTGCACTATATTAATTCTTTTTTTATTTTTGTAGGTTTACCTACAAGACCAAATAGTCCTTTGGATCCCAGAAAGGATGGAGAGGCTACTTCATACTCCGTTTTGCCTTTTAGTGATTGTCCAGAAGCTTCAACAAACAACCGTCCACAAGTAAATATGAACAGAATGTTCTGACCTAAGCTTCCCAAGATCATGAAGCAGACTCTTCGTCCTGATAAAACCCCTTTTATTTAGGTTAAAGGGAATTCCTCTCCAGCAAAGTCCCGGTAAACAGTCTTTCATGAGATTTCACAACTACAGACCTTTATCAGGCTTGGAGAGTTGCCAGGTCGATATCTTCCAAATGCTACGCTGTGGCAGCAATTACTTGGCAAGAAGTCAGGAACAGATCTTCACTCTAATGAATTGAACTCATTGTCTCCTGCAAACACCCCTCCCTTTTCGCTTCTCTTATTCCCTATGGGAGGGGCCACTCACCGTCCACCTCATCCTTTACTCCCGAATCAACCCTTGTTCCTTAGCTGTTCCCTTCTCCTGCCGCTCTGCGCATGCACACACTGGGAACAGGCTCCAGCTGTTCTTCTGCTTCACTGCTCTCAGACTCCGAAGGCAGCTGATACTTGTCTGACGGCCCTGGCCCCAACTCTGCCTCCGACTCAGAGCACTAATCAGAGCCTTCCCCAGGCTCCAGGACTGGCCCATGTTCCTCCCCAACCTCCTCACTGTCCGAGACTGCTGCCAGCTCTGCTGGCCACTGGCGGGCCACAACACTGAACTAAAGTAATGTCCATATTTTCCAAAGAAGCTCTTTGAAAAATGTATATAATTTATTTGGAAGAGTTGTACCCTTTCCCTTTTGATCAAATTATTCTTAAACATCTTATAGACGAATGCTACAATGCCTTATTATTCACTTGTCAAAGCCACAGTATCTACTTCCCACTAGGTCAGTAGGTGATGGTTAGGTCAATATACCATATTTTTCGGACTATAAGACGCACTGGACTATAAGACGCACCTTGGTTTAGAGGAGGAAAACAAAAACAAAAAAATAGTTTTTTGCCTCTGCGCATCCTATTTTTGGCCCCCCCAGCATCCAAAATCATTCTGCAGGTCAAAAACATGCCCATTTTTGGCCTCCCAAGCCCTCCGGGGGTTCTGTTTTTGCCCTCCTCGGCATCCAGAAGCACTCTGCAGGTCAAAATGGTCACGTTTTTGGCCTACGGAGGCCTCCACGGGTCCTGTTTTCGGTCTCCCCAGCATCCAGAAGCACACTGCAGGCCAAAAAATGGGCCCGGATTTGGCCTCCCAAATCCTTCGCGTATCCCATTTTTGCACACATCCAGAAGCACTCTGCAGGCCAAAAACAGGCACGTTTTTGGCCTGCAGAGTGTTTCTGGATGCTGGGGAGGCCAAAAACGGGATGCGCAGAGGGTTTGGGAGGTCAAAAATGGGCCCGTATTCGCTCTAAGATGCACAGACATTTCCACCCACTTTTTTTTTTGGGGGGGGGGGAGTGCATCTTATAGTCCGAAAAATATGGTATGCTTTTATCTCTGCATGGTCTTTAGCTTTTCTAGGAGTGAATTACCAGTAACTGTTTGCAGCTCTGCTCTTCTTCCTTTTTTGGTCAATAAATGAAGCCAGATTTTCCTGCTTGAAAGGCAAGGAATGCAACTATCTAGCAATTTACCATTCCTGCTCAGTAGTACAAAACAGAAAGTATCAGAATGTGCTGTTTTGGTTATGGTGTCAGACTGGGGCTAGAAAACCCCAAATCTAATCACCTTTCTGGTCGTTGCTCAGCTATGAAGTTTATGGGTAACTTGACTATAGTAGTAAATGAGGACTAAAGGCTTTAAAGATCTCTCCATATGAGAAACGGAGGACAAAAAAAGGTTTTATGGGGGCGGCGGGGGGGGGGGGAAACAGCTGGTGGTTGGCTGTTACAAGTTTGGTTATGATTAGTAGTAATTGATGAAGAGCAAACAGCTACTAGTTCAGCTCCAGTAGGAAGAATGGGTTTTAAACCAGAAGTTCCTGTTGAGAGAATAACTGTATAAGAATAGTACTACTTGAGAAAGAAGGAGCGATTAGGCAATTATATAAAGGGATTATTTTTGATTATGTACGTTCATGTTTTTCTCTTTAAAATCAAATATGGGTTTATGAATGTTGATCACTCTGCTCAAGAACTATGCATCATCTTTTTGTTTTGCCACCATAATTCAAAGGGGAAATAATAAAAAGTGGAGGGTTTTGGTTGATAGTAGAACAGGGACAGGCATCTATGCCAACTTAATGACCTGTGGACTTCATGCTTGCTCAGAATTCTGGGAGTTGAAATCCACAGGTGTTAAAGTTTCCATAATTGCCCATCTGTATTAAGAGGGATAAACCCAATCATATTAAAGCTGGGGGAGGAGGTACCAAAGAAGAAAGAGTAAGTGCAGTATACACACACTGAATGTTTTGTTTGCTCCTTGGCTGAAGAAAGGTTAAGTATGCCAAGAGAAAAGGGCAGAGCTTGAAGAGACAGGACTCCATTCCATTTTAGGTTCAGTTATCAAACCTGATAAAGAAATAGAAAATATGAATGTGACATATAATTTGATATCTGAAGTCCTAGGATGGCATCAATACTTCGTGGTTGCTATCAGTAGAATTTTTAGTTTTGATATATTGTGGTGCTATAGGTGATTATTTTGGTAACTGTATGACAACCTTTTTATTTGACTGAAATTCAGTTGCGCATATTTTCTAAATTTCTTATTATGTACTGTATTTCAGCAGATGATAAGGGGGCGACTTTGTGATGAGACCAAACCTGAATCTTTTAATCAGCTGTGGACAGTAGAAGAACAGGTAATGCAATAACTATAATTTTAAAGTGAGATTATCCTGTTTATTTATCTTGTTTTTCTATTCTGTCTCTGTTCCTCTTTCCTCTCGTCCAACTTCCATTAAAGAGGACTAGAGATCTTTTTTGTGAAAATCAAATTGTATTCACAATTATCTTTGTTCATCATTTCAGAAAAAACTTGAACAATTACTTTTGAAGTATCCTCCAGAGGAAGTAGAATCTCGGCGATGGCAAAAAATTGCAGATGAGTTGGGTAATAGAACTGCAAAGCAGGTAAAGAGCTGCATTATTGTTAATTTTTAGACAACTAATAAAGTTTCTTTTATGTGGTAAAACAGATTTTTAAAACAAATTAAAAAAATTGTGTTTGTTCTAAGTGAATATAGTTAAAATACAGTAGATGGCTTTCCATATATGTCGTTCCCCTCATTCAAGCCCCAAAGCCTGAGATAAAAGCCATTTTTTTTGCTGCCTTTCTAAAGGCCAACAAGCGTGCCTACCTGTTAGAATGTATGGGACAGGCAGATATCATTGGGTAGAGGCAGTTCTGCAAATAACAGTCATGTAGGGCTTTATAGATGGTATCCAGCATCTTGAACATCCAAAAGCTTAAAGGAAGCCAATTTATGTTGCTACATAACGATGTTACATGGGCATATGCCCATAACTACTCAGGGTGCTGCATTTTTGCCCATCCGTTGCTTCCAGATGGCTTTCAAGGACGTGTAGCACATGTAATAATCTAGATGGGAAGTGACTAGGGCAAAATGACAGTAAGCAGGCCTCCTGATCCAGATATGTCTTGCATACAAGACAAATTTGTGCAAATACTTTTCTGCCACAGCTGCCACCTGCTCTTCAAGCAAGACCTGGGAGTCCAGGAGGATCCTCAATTTGTGCATTATGTCTGAGCAGGGGAGTTCAATCTTAAAGCTAAGATAGAAAGTTTCCCATTCTGGGATCCAAAATCCAAAACCACCCAGTTTGGCAGGGTTGAGTCAAAGACTTTTCCAATCCTGATCTCCACAACTTCCAAATACTGGGACAGAACCTTGACAGCCTCAGTTGGTTGGCTGAAGGACAGAGATATATGGTCCCATGCTAACAAATAACCTTCCTTAATAGCCTCATTAAGTATTAAAAAGAAAAATGAATTAGTGTAATAAGGATGTGTATTTTTAAAAAAGGTGAATACCCAATCTATATCAAGAGACATTACTTCATAAGGGACAGTTTCTGTAACATATACCATCGTGCTGTTCCGTAGTAGACTCCTTTGCTAAGGTTATCTCAGGGGTAATGCTAGAGAACTGAGAACATTTTGAGATGTGATTGGATGGGAAATAGCATATATTAAATTAATTATTAATTATTTTATACATTAATTATTTTTAAAATCTTTTAGTTCAGATTACATTCTAAGTATGCGAAAGGCACTTTTATTCGAAATACACCAGGAAAAATACTATATCCTAATTGAAAATTGAGAAAAATTTTAATGAAGTTGGTTTGATGAGATATTGAAGATGAGAGTGGAGAGCCTTAGGAGTGGAGAAGAATACATTGCTCTTGTCTTTTCATAATATAGAAAACAGCTTGGTAGTAGGCGGAGTCACTCATATTTTTTAAAATTAAGTCTTAATTATTTAGTGTTCGAGAATTATATCTTTATATATTTTCTAATAATTCTTTCCTCCACCCCCCACCTCCCACCCATCTTTAGGTTGCCAGCAGAGTGCAGAAATATTTCATAAAACTGACTAAAGCTGGTATCCCAGTTCCAGGAAGAACACCAAACTTGTATTTATACTCTAAAAAGGTAAATCACAGTACTTTGGATTAATTTTTGAGACTTGCTGTTCTTCAATCCAGAATAAGAGCCATTGCTCATGAAATCATCCAGTGATGGCAAACAAAAAATAATAATTACTTTTTTTAGTGACAGTTAATGTGATAACTGGTTTCCAAAGAAAAATTAAAATGTGATAACTGGTTTCCAAAGAAAAATTAAAATCAAATATAGGAAATGCTCTAAATATGAGTTGAAGCAGATTCTCAAATTGGGTCCAAATGGATATTTGTGAAATCAAAAACCACAGTCTCTGTGCAGAAAATTTTACTTGCGTCTAAGTAGAATTGATATCATCATTCAATATATGATTAGGAACTGAACTCTGATCTGAATAAAGGTTTTTGAATGTGAACACTGGTGCAATAGTACACTTTACCTTAATTTAGTGATATACTCCATATTCACATTCTTTTGCCAATCATAATTTCAGATCTTTTCTATTGCCCCTTCAATCATTTATATTTCAGGCGTCTTATGAAAGAGCCAAATTTTCTTGTATTATAGTTAGCGTATTTTTAAGTGAATAGATGATGGGTACACAACCTTTTTTTCCATTGTGGTTTTCCAGAATTACCGTACACATATGGGTACTTGCTCTTACTTGGTCAGAACTTTGAACAACTAAACACTTTTGGCAGGAGCCCTACTCCATACCTGTATATTGACAGCACTCCCAACCAATTATTTTTAATGGTCATTTTTTTCCAGTGTCTTAGCCTCCTTTTCAGAAATATTTTCCTAAAATGAGAACCTGTTGTGACTTTAACTTCTCTTGTACTGCAGCTTGTGTGTTTGTGTGTGTTGGGAGGATTCTAACCACTGAGCCGTGGTTAGAATACTGTATTGCAGGCTAATTCTGCTGACTGCCAGGGGTTCAACCCTCACTGGCTCAAGGTTGACTCAGCTTTCCATGCTTCTGAAGTCGGTAAAATAAGGACCCAGAATTTTTGGGGCAATGTGGTCTATAAACCACTTAGAGAGGGCTGTAAAGCAACGTGAAGCGGTATGTAAGTCTAAGTACTATTGCTATTGTTTCATTTTGCATCCTTCTTGACCATTGCATGGCACTGAAGGTACACTTTTTAATGTGCCAGCATTTTAACAGCAACAGCAGTTTACCATCTGATGAATCTTTTCTGTGCCTAATCTTTTTGGGTGAAGGCCACCTTGTTAATTGGTTTCCCCCCATTTCTATGGTGGTCATCCTGCCTTCAGAATCCAACTTTGATTTCCATAGTGTCGCAAGCAATATTGTTGCATGAGCAAATTTAATCTTTGTAAGTGTAGACATTGCTGCATTTGAATATATTTTTCAAAGCTTTAATAGGCCTTCTACCAAGTAGTGGTTTGCAAACATTTTTGATTATTTGTTCTTTTACCGTTAATGGTTGATCCTAAAAGGCAGAAGTTATCTGCCACTTTTATACCTTCATTGTCAGTTCTAAGGCTGATTGTTGCCTGTTGTCATTAATTGACACTGTTGTCATTAATTGAACTGAAATTAAAAGCAAAATCATTTTTCTTTCACTGTCCTTCTTGACTTTGATTACTTTGGGGATAATGTCATCAGCATGGCACAGGTTATTGATGATGATTCTTCCAATTTTAAAGTTGTTGATCTTCTTCCAGTTCAGCTGTTCTCTCTCTCTCTCTCTCTCTCTCTCTCTCTCTGTCTCTCTCTCGCTCTCTCTCTCTCTCTCTCTCTCTGTCTCTCTCTCTCTCTCTCTCTCTCTCTCTGTCATTAATCCTACAAAGAGAGCCTAGGTGGCACAGTGGTTAGAGTGTTGAACTGCAGGCCACTTCTGCTGATTCAATCTAGCGGTTCAAATCCCA
>JANHFL010003850.1:22559-33996 GCA_032468155.1 Oxyrhabdium leporinum | reverse complement strand
AAGAGACTTTTAAATGTAAACCGCCCCGAGTCCTTGGAATGGGGCGGTATATAAATTTAATAAAATGAAAAATGAAATGAAAAACAAGCAAAGTCAGTGGAAAAGCCAGATTCACTTAACTGTGGCAAGAAAGGTTGCAAAATGGGCCAAAATTCACTTAACAAATGTTTTGCTTAGCAACATAAATTTGGGGCTCAGTTGTAGTCGTAAATTGAGGATTATCTATTGTATTCCTTTTTCAAATTAACAGAGGGTGTCCCAAACAGACTGATTTATACATTCTACTAGGACAAATCTGATCAGGGAAGGGCCAGGCCAGTCTCTTCTAATTTGTCTGAGATATAGTAGACATTTTTTGTAAGATACACACACGCACACACGTCAATATTTATTATTATTATTATTATTATTATGCCATTTTACAAAGTGTTTGAGCATTTTGTTCTTACATTGTTAAATCTCCTGTTTCAATGTTCTGGTTTATAAGGAAACAATAAAATGGCAAAAATAAAAGCTGCATTAAAATTTATCATACTAGAAGTTGTATTTCAATAGTAGTTAGAATTCTGGGTCAATTTAATTCCAAATTATGTGGAACTTTGGTACTAATGCTTTTGAAATGTTTAGGACAATTTTAAACTATCTTGAGCCATTTTCCAATATACCAGCCATGAGCAGTGACATCATAGGTTGCTATTTATTCTGGAGTTTGTTTAGGAGGTGTGGTTACTTTTACTTTAATCCTTCTTTCTGTAACTTTAAAAGTTGCAATTCTCCCTTTCTCTGAAATAGGATGAAGAAAGTATCCCTGTAGCGTATCGCGAATTACCAGAATATAAAGAGCTGCTGAAATTTAAAAAACTGAGGAAGCAGAAGGTGCAGCAAATGCATGCAGAAAGTGGCTTTGTCCAGCACATTGGCTTTAAGGTTGGTAAAGATGCCAAAGGCCTCATATTCCCTCAGCTATCTAAGTGGTGGTTTCCTTGGAAAATAAGATCCTACTCTGGGTTCAGCATTAAGTTCCCTAAGCAACCTAGAAAGACTAACTTAAAGTTAGACTATTATGATTACGAATGTAATACACCAATTTTTTTAACATACAGTTATTGATTATGTTGTATAATCAAACTGCATGTATTCAAACCTGTACTCTACCAACTGTTTGAGAGTAAACCTTACAGAAATCGCTAGGGCTTCTGAACAGATTAGTGATAAAATCCTTCTTATGAAATTGTCACCTTGAACGTTTACAAGTTATTTTAATATATTAATAGATCATCATAAGGAGTATGTAGAGAAGCCTTCCTTTTAAAAATTCTGAAAAGTGATGTTATACCAGAGCTTGGAAATTAGTGGTATGCTTTTTTTTTTAATTAGGTAATTTGCTTCGTCTACTTCCCCAATCCAGTAGCTTCTGATTTATTAGGCAAAACTCTCATCATTCCTGGCTCTTAGCCATGATGGCTAATTGAACGTCTTAGATTCCCCTTGAAGATTTTTGTCTTCGATAATATGGATATCTGAAAATCAGAGAAAATATGCTATTTGCTTATATCACAGTGATAATCTAATTTGAATCTGAAATCACTTATCACTCTCAGTGAACCTTAAATTAGAAGATAATAGAAACATTTTCTTTTTTTCTTCCTTAATCATTAAATGAATTTAATACAGGAAGAATGGGAGAGATGAAAGCAAATTTGTAGCACAGTGGAGTAAAATATAGGAATTTGCAGGGGAATGAAAAGAGGAGTTGGAAGAGTTTAGTTGGAGGACGCAGAACTATTGTGTATGGGGAAAAATTGGAAAAGCTGAGGAGGCAAAACTAAGAAACTGCTTGCAAACTAAGTTTGAAATATTGACATATAGGCTTGTAGATGGCTGCTTTGTCATAATGTTGAGAAAAGGGGGAAACTTAAAAGGATAATAATTTTATTTTGTGGTAATGTTAGCTATGTGATAAAACTATTAATCTGGCAAGCTGTTTATTTTTGGAGGGGAATCCCTAAGATTGCTTTACTAAATTTCTTTTCAGTGTGATAACTGTGGAACTGATCCAATTCAAGGCGTTCGGTGGCACTGCCAAGACTGCCCTCCAGAACTGTCTTTGGATTTTTGTGATTCTTGTTCTGACTGGTAAGCGACATGCCCTGAAGACCAGGATTGACCAATAACATGGCCTTTATTTTTAAATGTCCATTTTAAAACACATATTTTAAAGTTCATAATCTGTTTGGAATATATAAGGGATAGTTGTGATAATTTTAAATACATGTTTGTAGGGGATATAAATGTGCATATTCTTGGTATGCGTGTTTATTGGCTGAATAAACTCTAAGTTTTTATATTAGATATATTGTATGATGCAACCACAAGTGAAGTTATATAGATGATTTGAATTAAAATATTTTTGATGATCGATAAAATGAAAGATATATTATATAATTTAGTAAATATTATTATAAGAATAGATTTGTATTTTTAATTATTTTTGCAAACATTTGTACCCAGACGACACACCGTGTAATAGAAGATTTTGTATGAAAATAAAATAAAACTTATTTGTAAATAGAATATTTACCCCAAAAAAAGAATCAATAGAGAAATATTAAGATGTGCAGATACTGGAAGAAAGATAATGGGAGTTATTTGTTGAAAGATATGAATGTCAAGAGAAAGTAAAATAGTTATATATGAGAATATGTTTCTATCATATTGTATCTAAGAAGAACAAAACCAAGCTGAATGCAGTAGAATGGGGTACTTAAAAATGTGTGCGCTAAACAGGAAAAGGTAGAGCCAAGATTGTATGGATGCTGAATGAATTTGGATTAAATACAGAAGTGAGTGACAGGTACAAAAGAAACATTTTGAAGTTGTTGGTAGTAAAAGAGAATGAATGTGAATTGACTTGCAAAACAAATACATAAAAAAAAGTGAATGAGCAAAGTGGAAGGAATTGACTAAGACAGATGTAGCTAGATGAAGTTGATGAGGTTTTCAAACAGAGATGAGAAGTTCAAAGAAACAAAACGTACATAAAAAGCAAGTACACAGACATGAAAAAAGCAAGGAGGGTTTGCAAAGATAGAAAAGTATGGAAAAGTACAGTTGGATACTGGCTTTTTCTTATCTCATATCTTAATTTCTTTGGATCTCTGCTTCTTTCTTCCTTTCCACAGTAGGAATATTATTTTACTAAAAGCGATTAGCACCATATTCATGTTGAAAAACATACCTTCCTGATTTATGTAATTCATTCCGATAGGACTTTAAATATACCCAGTTTAAGAGTGAGTAGATTATGAGCAGTGTCATGCTTCACAAATAATGGTTTTTCTTTTTCTTTCAGTCTGCACGAAACAGATATTCACAAGGAAAATCACCGATTGGAACCTATTTACAGAGCAGAAATGTTCTTAGATAGAGACTACTGCATGTCCCAAGGCCCCAGCTATAATTATCTTGACCCCAACTACTTTCCTGCCAATAGATGACAAGGAAAGCAGATGTGCAATCTGAAACATAGTGTCACTTCTGAAAACCCAACAGCGGCACAGGCATTGATTCTATGCCCACTTTGGAAAGACATGTACCTTCCCAGGAATGTCATCCACTGCATGAGAGCTTCCTAGGTGCCCTTCTCAAAATACAGCTCTCTGCTCCCGTCTTGTTACTAGATCACTAAATAGAGGGTGAACATTCCTAGTGTGCAGGTGGCTATGCCGGGCAGGTTTTCGTCACTCCATTAGTCTTTTTTTTTTATTTTAAAAGAGAAGTCCAAGAGATGAGTTACAAAAGTGTGGCCAGAAAAGAAAGCACACATTAAACATAGTCAATTCCAGAGAATTGGAATTGAAAGAACTTGGCTATTGTGCGATGAACAGGTGATGAAATGCTTAACATTGAAACAGTTTAATAGTTTGCAGTTTTGTTGTGGAAAATAGTCTCCAGCACAAAAACTGACTTCTTTCAACAAAGTTTTAGCCCGTGGCAGTGTTTGCTTCTAGGAACCTACTCATGAAACAATCACTGTCCCAGGGGTGGTCATGATAGGCCTTGGAGCTGCTTAATTACGTAGATGTTTCTTTTACCTCTTATTTTTCTTTTACCACAAACTTACTTACCGAGAGTGAAGCACTACAGGAAGCAACTGTGGCATTGCTTCCTTAACCAGCTCATGGTGTGTGAATATTATAAAATTGTCATGCAGATATATTTTTAAATGTAATGTTATATAAAATGACCATGTGTTGTGTACAAAACTATGGTGAGAAGTGCCAGTGGTAGTAACTGTGTAAAGTTTCTAAATCCCGACCATTAACTCTTATGGAATACACAGCCTTCTGCCTCTGTATCTAGAGTTGTTAATGCAACTCATCAAAGAAAACTGCCTAATATAAATCATATATGGTAATAATTTTCCTCTTTTTGTAGTATGCACAAGGTCCATGAAAGATTGTATTTTTATTACTATTTAAACAAGGTGATTAAATTTAGCCTGAACAGTGAGCAAGACTTCACATGCATTCTTTTATACTGCTGGATTTCGTTGTGCATCATTTAAAACATTTTGTATGTTTCTTCTTATCTGTGTATACAGTCTGTTCTTAAATAATGTTCAGTTGTCGGGAGAACTGTGAGAAATAAACTATGTGGCTACCGTCTGTTTATATATAGAATGATTACCGTGACTTTTTTTCTGAAGAGAGTGAGAATATCAATTAGGCCGTAGAGAGAAGGGGTGTGCCTCACCTTCAACTTTTGCCTTGCTGTTTTACGCCACCTCTCCCAGAATATTGCTCCAGCACCCTGATTTGAACACATCCACTAAATTCTGTACACAACCTTATCTATGCTCTAACTCGCAGATGCACCACTTGTGTGGGAGCAGATTTGCACAGCCAAAGGAATGCTCTTTTCAAAGCTCTTTCCATTGTTGAAACAAACGGGGAATCAGTTACATGGAAGAACATCATCTCAAAAATGCCCCTAAGACTTCTGTGTAACCTGTTTGAAGATCACGATTCTTATTTCTGTGTACTTCCGTGTGCTTGTTCTGCATATCCATCCCCCTTCTCCATTCTCTATGAAATAAAGAAGGCATTTTGGTATGCTTTATTAGGTGGAGAATAGCAATGACTGAAAAAGCTTCGCAGCATTTACTATATATTTTTAATTAATATATCATTTCAACATGTGTAAGTTGTGATCCGGAAATGCGACTTATTTTAACTGTATTAGATTTTCACTTGCTTTTTTTAAAAAAAAACTTGAATTTTGGAAGTAATTTAGTATATGTGTTTAAATTAAAACTACAGCAGTAACTAACAAGGAGTTGGCTGGCTCGTTTAATAACAGCATTAATTTCAGTTTAATTTCAGTGTTAATTTTCACATTTTGTTTAGGTGTACTCACTTTCTGTTAGAGGAGTTGAAGCATTTTTAATGAATAGATGATGCAGTATCATTTCTAAATGACATCGTCTGTAAGCATATCTCATTCTTGAGAAATTTAATAAATCAGAATATATATAATATAAAACCATATACCTGATGTATTTCACTTTTCTCATTAATGGTAGCAAAACTGTAATGCTTTGGGAAATGAGTAGCTAATGCAAATATATTTCACGTTATCTGATTATATGTTCTCTGCACCCATACAGTATACAGTATTAGGTTTGTTAACATATTCCAGATTGGTCACATGGGCATGTTCTAAGTACTCATTTTCTATATCCTTTAGATAGAAGATTGGTTCAGGTGATCATACTGAATTAGGTTTTTCTGTAAACAAGCCTTTAGAGATGTGAAAAATGTTCCAAGGTTAAAACTTTCCAATGTGGAAACCATTCCCTTTTGGAAAATAATCCACTTTCAATAAAATGGGCCATTCTAACCTATCTTGCAGTCTTTCCCTGAAATAGGATATTTGGGGACATAAAATTTTAGCTTCAGAGTGTTTTGCACAGCTCCTTAAGGCAAACACTGATTCCAGAGTAAGCCATATAACTCCAAGCAAATTTATGTGGCAAGCCAATAATGATTATCTCATTCCTCCATTCTCATTTGTTCAAAACATGTTTTCCTGGCTTTACAGATCTAAATTCATACTGGAAAAAGCAGATGGTTGTCTCTGAAATTTTCATTGATAAAAACTGTTTTTCAAGACAGACTTATGACTATGCATTGCTTTTCAGAAGTGAGAAACTATATATGTTACATGTTTTCAGCGATTGACTGTACCCCACCCTCCTTATGCTGGTCTATGACCATGGTAAAGATTGATTCGGTACGTTTTCAGCAAAGTTTCAAATGCCCTTTGAATTTAAAATTTTGTTGTTTCCCATTGCCCTTTACTTAGTGTAGAGAGTTTAGGATTCTTGCTGAAAGCGCAAACTAGATTTTTATATGGTTCTTTGTCAAACAGTTCAAATTTGTAGTTTTAAGTGTTAAATGATATTTTTTGAGATTTCAGTCAAATGTCTTTAAACACAACACTTTTGTTTTGAAAGTGGTGCCACACCTGTTTCTTAGTGGAAGAATGTCAACTAAAAGAACTGAAAGGAATGCTCATAACCACACAACTATAAAAGTTTTCAAAATTCAAAATTCTGCACCCAATTAAGTGAAAATGTTTTTATGTGGCTTTGGATTGGATACCTATTTGTTTTGTAGGAGCCTTAAATATAAAGAGTAAATTTGATTACCCTTAACATTTGTCCATACATTTTATTTTTATTACCTTTTCATACAAGAGTAGTAGGTTGAAAAATACAAATTTTGCTGAATTGCTTGTCGATAATGCAACTGTTGATAGGATCTAGCATGCAAGAAAAGATAGTGGACAGCCAAAGAAAAGGAGGCAGTTATACAAACTTGTCTGTTGATCAACATTCCAAAAGAACCTCAGTATTTCAGTCATCAAGAAGTGTGCGTGTGTGCGCGTATACACATGTGGAAAGTGTGGAAATCTGAATTTAACACTGCTCATTTACGTTTTAAATTTCCCATCACATTAAATGCCAAGCAATAAATTAAAGGATTTGAAGCTGACAATTGCTATATGTAACTGTCTCATATACAGCAATCAGTATATAGAGACAATTATTGCCTGTAGTCTTTTGAAATGCGTGTTAATTTTTTATACTCAGACACTGCCATTATTAGCTCTAAATCAACCCATCTTAAGGATATAAGCAATATTTGGCACTTTTCTTTTCTGCATACAGTATCCCTCTGTTAGCACTGTAAATCAAAAATCTTTCAAACCATAACTACATAGGATGCTTGTACGGATGGTTGTATCAATAGAACAGCTGGTCCTACAATCAGTTATTTCACATTTGGTTCATGTATTGCATATCATGCTTCTTTTTGTGAGTCTCTCCCAATTCCACTATTTGGTGTGTAAATGACTACAAACTTAATTGCAGACATGTTCTCCTTGTAAAAGAATGACAGAAAACAGACTGTTCAAGCACTACCAAAAAAAACACAAAAAACAAAAAAGCTTAAATAGCCTCAAAAATTGATTTGCATTCAGCAGCAAATTCACCGTTACAGCACTTCTATTGACGGAATACTGTGCTTGACTGTATAGTATGTCTTGTAATAGTGAAATGAAGAATGTGTGTGTTCTATAAAACTCAGCTGCTGTTTACCATGCTGGCTTTTTAAACTTGTGAACTGGAAAACTATCATAGGCCATATACAGTACACATGTGTCATTACGATACCATTTAAGTTACAAAGATTTTTACAATGTTTACAACATGCATTAATCTTTCAAGGCAGCAGCTATTGCTTTGAACAGCATTTGTAAAGGACACTATGCATGTATGTGTTACAGCACTGCCATTACATTAAATTTTGAACGTGATGCTATTCCTTCAGAAAAGTGTTAACTGAAGTGCATATCTCAAGAAAAACTTCCTCTGGAGTTCCTTCTGCATTTATCTGTTTAAACAAAAACATACAGAGAAGTTAATTTCTCCGTTAAGATTCATCACACATAGTAAAGGACAACAGCAGCCTTACATAATTAGACACCTCCCAAACTTCTCAATAACCATAGCATTCTTGAAGAAAAAATATGCAATACTCAAAACTGAAAACAGAAGGACTTTTAAAAATATCTCCTTACGGCGTCCTTGATGTTATCTGAGCTTGATGGGTTTTCTTGCAGAAGTTTCGTTACCAAAGTAGGTAAGACTAGTGCACTGATGATATCTAGTTTGGTAATGAAATGTTGGCAAGGAAGCCTACAAGCTCAGAGAGCACCGAGGACCCCACAGCTTAACCCCGAGTTGCAGATATTCTCTTCTATCACATCCCATTATGCCTAAGTAAATTCTGCCATTAATTTGAATGTTGGGTGGAAAAGAAGTGGAAAACCAGGAAGAGAAGTTTGAATACCTTGCTTGGAAACAATACTGGCTCATGTCTAGGAAAGCATGCTGTTGAATATTTTGTCAGGTTGCATCTCTTGTCAGAAGAAATAAAACTGACTAACATCACTAGTAGAATTCAAGCAACAGGCACCAGCCAAGCCTTTGTAATATCATAGTAAAAAAAATCTTAAACGAGAAAGAGGCTTAGGATCGGTTTGTTGAAGGCCGCATATTCAGCCAACCTGCTAATTATTGGGATGTACAAAATATTTAACACATGCTATAGCATGAACAAACTTTTGCAGGCAACCAGAAAACCAATGTGAGCCCTTCTTAATAGCATCTAGGGCAGTAAAATGTGTTGCAAAATGTCCACAGGTATGCTGTACCAGCCAGAACCACACTTCCCATGACATCACTAGACTTCCTCTATTTCTCCTTATTCAACCTCTGACACCACAGAATTTCTGTTCATGGGCCAGAAGTCCTACCTATGAGAAGATCTGTACCTTGAGATGAAATAGGTTGACAACCTCTGTTCTAGGCCATAGTTTATAAGTTCCTGCAGCGGCAACAAACAACCCTGAACTGAGATGATTACTCCCATTTCTTCCCAGTATGTATTTTTCTTCTTAGATTTTAATTTGCTTTGGGGGAAAAACAGCTCTTCACATAAAACATTCAAAGTGAAAAACATGCTGGGGAGGGAGAAGTGTGAATCTTAAGCAATCAGTTCTTAAATGTTTTGGCAGCCAATACTTTCTATGTTTCACACTGAGCATTTTCAAGTGAGAATCACTAAATCTCAGTATGGGGATAATTTCTCAATATCTGAAGACATTCTGACTTTGCTATTCTATATGAAAAGACTGAGTACACAAATTATTTCAGGAAGAGCAAAAAAGAAAAAGGCAAGAGAGACAATTTTCTATTTATTTTTTTGCTATTTACAATTGCATAATATAGCCTAAATAATAATGAGCAACAGTATAGTAAGTAGCTATTTTCCTAATCTTCTATTAAATACATTCCAAAGTTGGGGATTTTGGTGCAAGTGTGAGAAAATTTGCAAAAGGGCATACTTAAATACCTTAATCAAGGAAATTAAGAGTTTTAAATAATAAGTAGAGGAAAATAAAGGGAGTCTAAATTGCCAAATGATTTGTTATCTAAAATAAATGCCAAATAAATTTCACAAGTGTATTGGAACAAGAAGTAGCATGTACTATGTTATACAGAAAAGTATTTAAAACCCAAAGGCTGGCCTTATTCTAGATTATATCACACTTCATAATGAAAATGAGTATTAAACTCGTGATTAAGTTTTTTTCAATTTCAATATATTTAAATTTAGTAAAATGGCAAATCATCTGCCATTTCTCAAGTTTTCACAGCATATATGAGTCAGGCTGATCCAGAGAACATTCTCTTTTCATGGTGCAACATTCTCGTTTTTCTGTCCTCCCTTATGGGTTGCAACTATTGCATTATTTCAAGAGAAGTATAAGAGAGAATTCTGATTTTGTCTTTCCCAGATGACAAGGAAACCTGACATGTCCAAGATCCAGAAGCCTTGCTTGAAATTAAACTAGCCATTCTAGACAACCACTACAGCCCCACTGCCACGCATGTAGGTGAATTACTTACTTGAAGTTAAATGACCCTTCTCAGATTCACGATCAAGAAAAAAATCATAGAGAGGCTCCCCAGAAACCAGAGCTGCTTCCTGCACTATGTTCCAGCTCTGTGGTCTTTTCTGCTTTTAACTTCCCACATATATTTTTGGGGGGGACGGTTGAAAAGCAGGGGGAAGATATAAATCCTATTCATCCACCATGACATCAACTCCAAGACCGGAAAGTGGAGAGGAACCTTTCTGCTCTTTTATGATGTTTGAGGAATAAAAATATGGCCACTGGCCAACTAGTCAGTCATCCCAAAACATGACCTATCAACATATGAAGGTGAAAGCACTGACTAAAGAAAAGTATCTAAGTCAAACATAGTTTATCTGACAAATGAAGCAAGTATATGTGTCCCAGGATAATGTTGCAAAAGGTTTAGTCTTCTGAGCTTTTGAACTCATGGTGGAGCCCATCCTCAGGGAATTTCTCTGTACCAGAATATAGTTTATCTGTGACTTGGGTTTTTTTATTAGATTTTTTCCCCCCTTGTTTCTGGCCACTATGTATACATAACGATCAGAAAGAATTTTAATTGTTAGTCTTTCCTAGATTTTCCCTTGATGTTTACAGGGATAGGCTAACATGAATCTTGAGACTCAAAAAAAATGTACCTTCCTTCTCAATAGTAGAAATTGAGTGAGGACTTACTACGTCAGAACATTTATTACACAAGCGAATTATCTCTTTAAAACGTTACCACATAAACAGAAAATAGATGAAGCAGAAAGTCAAGGCAATGTACCTTAAAAAGTGGGATTCTGTTTTCGTAATATGCAATTAGCGGCTCAGCTGTTTTATAGTAAGCTTCAATGCATTTCATGATAGCTTCAACATTATCTTCAAGGCACTGACTTTTTTGCAGAAGGTGAGTACTCATAGTCTTAGAAGAACAATCCATGCAGAGTACCAGAGAGGGCTCACCAATCTGAAGAAATGGAGAAAAGAAATGGCATCAGATGTTCCACTTTTTTTTAATTGTTCCCTTTCTGATTAAATTAGTTCAGTATAATTGTCTTCCTTTGTAGGAAGAAGAACAGAAAGTGATAACTGAATACATGGGTTTGTACGTAAGATTTAGACTTATTGCCTGTGCCTTTACAGTTTTTTTTAAGGAGTAAGAAAACTATATGCTCCAGTATGGTTTATGCATGATTGCGTTAGCCCTAAAGTCATTGCTTCCAATCTCATTGCTTCAGAATAAACTTATGTTCCAGGGTAAGCTGATATATGATAATAATGATGATGATAGTTTTACCATTCTGTATTTATTTTATTAAACAATATTTTTTATTTATTTATTTATTTTTACATTTATATACCGCCCCATTCCGAAGACTCGGGGCGGTTTACAGCTTAT
>JANHFL010003848.1:90276-103423 GCA_032468155.1 Oxyrhabdium leporinum | reverse complement strand
CTCTCTCTCTCTCTCTCTCTCTCTCTCTCTCTCTCTCTCTCTCTCTCTCTCTCTCTCTCTCTCTCTCTCTCTCGTAATATCTTTTTTTTTCATGAGAAGTTGGAAGGTCTGAACTACAGTGGAGTTTTTTTACCATAGCCCCATAGACTTCTTGTACGCGCAGCGGAGAACAGACCTGGGAAGCAAGTTAGTGAAGGGATGTGGCTGCCTTGGGGGTGGGGTGGGGGTTTGGCATGGGTGGAGGGAAAATTAGGACACCCCTCAAAAAGACAGCCTAGCCATTTTTGGGGGGAGGTCAAAAGAAAATAAGATCCAGTCTTCTTTTCTAAGAAACATGATATTACAACTGGTAGCAAACCCCCATGCACTTTGGAAGGAAATCTCTATGGACTTTATAGTAGAACTACCTGAGAATGCTGAGAACACCATGATTTGAGTGATTATGGATTTATTCTCAAAACAAGTCCATTTCTTTCTGTGTCCAAAGATCCCATCAGCCGGCACTCTGGCCAAACTCTTTGTGCAGCACAGGTATAGACTTCATGGTGTCCCTAATCGCATCATCTCAGACCAGGTGGTACAATTCACTTCACAGTTCTGGTAAAAAAGGTTAAAACTGATGGGAACTGTCCAATGGTTAAGCTCTTCCCATCACCCCCAAACGAATGGGGATGTGAGCAAGCCAACTCAGTACTAAAGCAATACCTCAGATGTTGATTAATTATCAACAAGATAATTGGACTGACCTCTTGCCATTTGCTGAGATGGCTTATAATAATTCAGTGCATAGAGATTAGCCAAGATGTTTAAAGATGTCAGTTAAATGCTGGAAGTGTAATCAGACTCTGGGCTCGTACTACCACATGTGGTGTACATGTCCAAAAGCCAAGACATACTGGACAAAAATACATACCTGGATAGAAAAAATGATAAAGGAACATATAGATTAAAACCAGAAATATTTCTGTTGGGTATTATACAAGAAAAATATAATAAATGGACTATGTATTTAATATTACATTTGTTAAGAGCAGCTAGAATTGTATTTGTACAACATTGGAAAGGTGTGGAGATCCCTACAGAAGAGAAGATAATAATTAAAAATATACTAGAATGTGCAGAAATAGATTAATACTTGAAATTAAAGAGAAGGAAGATACAGAATATTTTGAAACATGGGATTTGTTTTACCAATGGTTGACTAACAGAAGTTAGAACATTTAAAATTGTAAGAGAAGGATTAATTTTACCATGAGGCCTCATTATATGTTCATTATTAATATGATTTAGTAATAACAATTAAGTATTACTATATGGAGAAAATATTATTATATGATTACTATCAATGAACATTATGATGATGATGATGACTATTGCTCAAATTAACTGTAACCAGACAACACACTGTCTATATAGGCATTGAAATTGTTGCTCTTTCTTTATATAGTAAAAATAAAAAAATTTTTTATAAAAAATAATAATTTAGTGCATAGTAACACCGGGTTTACTTCCTTTAAGGTAGCCTCAGACCAAGTTCCTGAGCTACCACTGGAAAATCCTCAAAACCCTTCAGTGATAGTGGATACAACAACTGCAAAATACCGGGCCAATGGCTCCCAAAGCACAAGAAGCCTACAACGGCAAGCTGATAAAAAGCACACCAAGCTAAGAGTTTAACGTGGAAGATAGAGTATACCTTTCCACAAAGTATATATAATCTACCCAGCAGTCCAAAAAGTTGGCCCCCAAATACATAGGTCCCTTCCCTATTAGCAAAATCATCAACCCAGTCACAGTATAGTTAGAACTGCCTAAGAATCTGAAAACAATCTACTCTGTCTTTCACTGTTGTCTATTGAAACCAGAAATCATCTCCCCACTTTGCCCACCTCCTCCCACATAATCCTTCCTATTTTCATAGCAGGGGAGCAACACTTCAAGTAGAAAGAAATTCTGGACTCTAGAAAACACAAAGGCAAAGTGCAGTATTTAATTGCATGGAAACATTTCCCAACCTCACAGTCTGAATGGGTTGATGGACATCACATTCAGACTGTCAAACTTCTACATTCTTTCCATCAGAAATACCCCAACAAACACTGAATGCCAAAACCTGTTTAAATGGCTACTTGAATTTTTTAATCTGTTTCTTTCTTTTCCAGGGCTAATGCCTTTGAAAAGTGGGTCCAAACATCAACTGCCATCTTCGCTTTCTTTGAAGCTCGCTAGTAACTGCCATAACCAGAGTGCTGGAGGTGTGAAAGAATGCTGTGGGAAATTGGGGAGAATGGACACTGACAGGAACCAGAGCTGCCAAACCAAGCTGTCTTCCTGCCTTCAAGGATACCAGCCCTGGGAAAGGAATTTACTGCGGCACCTGAGGCATCATGTTCCCAAAACATCAGAATAGGACCTGATTGGACCTCCCAGGGGGCAGGTATTTTGGATGTTGGGAATTGCTTTCAATATATGATTTTTTGTGGTGATTTTTGTGGTTTTCCTTGCTCATGCTGCACTCAGCATCTCTAGTAAAAGTACCTTTTCTCTAACACCTATGGAGTCAAGGGTTGTTCTTGCCTAGGAACAAACTGTGGCCAGTCTGATAATTTGGGTGCTTGGCAATTATCTTGCATTTATGGGAGTTGCACTGTCCCAACATTGTGATTATCATTTGTAATCTTCCCAGCCAGCTTCTAAGAAGCAAAGTCAATAGGGTAAGCCACATTTGCTTAATGATACATGATTCACTTAACAACTGCAGTGATTCACTTAGCAACTGTGGCAAAAAGATCATAAAATGGGGCAAAACTCATTTAACAACTTCCTTGCTTAACAATGGAAAGTTTGAGCTCAGTTGTGGTTGTAAGTCAACCACAACTATATTTGCATCTCATACTATACTTATATCAATGCATTTATTTAAATTAATCACCGTAATTCTTTCAGCTTCTTTTTATAGTCCTCAATTATTTATTATTTTCTGTAGCAAAGTTTCATTCAGCCTCCATCCATAAGTTCTACTTTTCCTCTTATTTAGTAAACTTACTGGGTTATAAATGAAAAGGGTTGGGTAATTTCTTCACTTTATTAACACCTGTCATAAGTTTTTTAGAAATTCAACATATTCTTATGTTGTTCATAAGAATATTTCTTATTCTTGAGAAATATTTGTGCCTTTCAGGAAACTATGTTTACCTTTTGGAATTGCCATTTTTATAGATTTTTATGTCTATTATATATATATAAGCTCAAAGCTGCCTATCATTTCAAAAAATATTTTTGATCTACTTTTTATTGATTTAATTCCTTTCACAGAGGTTCTATCTTTTTTAAGGCCAGTCTTCAAAAAAACCCCAACTCAATTTTAACAGGACAATTGTGTAACTTTTTCCATAAATAACTTAAAAACATGGCATCACTATATCATAATTTTAGTTTCATTCCAATTGATTTCAATACCTACATATCTGCCATGGTGATCATTTATTACCAATATTGGTAATATGAGGGGGGCTTTACATACAAAACAAGTCCATTTTTCTTGACTTTCCAAGCTGATATAAATTCTTGTCCCAAAAGTTTATAAATCATTTTTTTTCTTATATACAGTATATTTCCTGCAGAGAAGTTACATCTTATTTTAATTTTTTCAAATAATGAAAATACCTTCTTTCTTTTTTGAAGGTCATTTGTCCATTTATGTTACATATAGGTATTTAAAATCCATGTTTATTTTATAAGCTTAGAAAAGTGTATGTCAATAGCACTCAAAGTTGTGGTCTCTTCCTTTTCTTTTTACTTTATTTGTTATATGGCTTCTTCTTTTTAATCCCATTATACTTTCTCCATTTCTTCTTTGAAACTTTCATAAAAAATTCTTGCCTTTTGGGCTGAATTAAGTTGGTATCCAGTCTGTTGATTCGAAGTTACAATTACTTTGTTTGTCAAAAAGCAATATTCTTTTGTCTTGCACGGTATTCTAATAGCTATTTCTTTGAGAATAATGATTTACGTGTTATTTAACCTTAATTTAGTGTTAAAGTATATCTGTACAACATGGTATCTTATCTTCTTCTTGACAAAGCGTTCACGTATATGTCTGTCCTTCATTTTGCATATTATGTATTCATCCTCTATACTCTGTTCACTTCTTCCTCCATTTCTTCTTCATCCTATTTCAAAGTTTTATTAGGAATTCCCTAATAATCTTTCTCTAATAGTTCCTCTGTAGTTCCTATGGAACTATTCTTTCCCATAATCTCACATTGTCTACATCCTTTTCCATCTCTTAATTTATTATTTCTTTATTTTCCAAAAGTTTTATTTTTTCTTTGATTTGTAACCTGCCCACCCATCTGTATTACAGATTCTTTCTGGGTCCTTTATTCATCTTTTCTTCCATATTTGTAAATCTTTCCTCCATTTTGTTCAAGGTTGGCTAGGTTTGACTGATGCAAACACTGATGCAGGTACTGACTTTATAACATTCTTCCCTAATACTTCAAACATCGTTCATAAACACTTTAGTGAAATGCCTTTTTCTATTTGTTCTCCCTCTGCACATTATCCTCTCCTCTCTTCTATAAATTTTGATGCCTTTCTAGTAGTAGCCATTTTTCTTTTTCTACTTTGTAATTCAGTAAGAAGAGGTAAACAATAAAAGAAAATCTTTTTTTCTATGTCCATAAGTCTTTCAGCATTCCGTACTTCTGTAGTCATATGATCTTTCACAGCTTTCTGTTTCTCTTCTTTCTCCACTTATCTCTTTGTCTAACCATCAGTCAATCAACATCTTTAACAAGTTTAAACAATCCTCTTTCCCAAGGAGATATATTATTTAATTAATGCAATATTACTTCAAATAAGACAATACTTAAAATGTAACTGTCTCCTTAACCCATTTTTAAATTTTGCATTACAAACTCCCCAAAGCTTTTTGCTTTTATTTTTTTAAGTCTTTATAGTTGTTTCCTTACTCTCTAGTTTAATCTTTCATTTATTTATTTATCATATTTATATGGCTATTCATCTCACATGATGTGAGTCAGGGCAGTGTCCAAGCAAACCATAAAAACCATTTTTTTTAAATGTAAAAACTACAAAAATTAATATTATGCAAAAAAATGAGAGCATTAGATTACGAACAATGGTGCCACCTCAAAATACCATTCCAATGTGACACTGAGGCCTGTGAAGATATCCAGGTTTTAAGGGACCATGGATTGAAGGTACACTCAACCAGTTAGCTTTAAGTGCTCGGCTTTAAGCTTTCTTCATCCAAAAGTTCTTTAGCGGATTGGGTAAATCCTGTGTGCTTTAAACAGGCTTCCATAGAGGCTATGAGTATGCTGTTTTCTCCTGCAGCTACTGGATCCTACAAGTTTGCTCACAAGGAGCTGTCCTTTGGAGCTTAAGTAGCCAATTTCACAGCTTTCTCCTTGTCCCAAAAAATGACATTAATTCAGGCACACCATATGGCTGCCAGTCCTTGCCTCTTCATTGATCCCAGTACATGGAAACGGGCTAATTCACCATGTTTTTCCACCCGAGAACTCCCAGAAAAACTGGTCTTTCATCTGCATGTTAACTAATTGTACAATTTATGTACAACATGCAGTAGCAACATACTTTTAAAACATTTCTTGCACTGGAGTAATCTCTCTAATGTTGAGGATCTTCCCACATATTGTACGGCTGACTGATGTGAGTGCCTTTTTCTGCTGTGTGGTTTTGAAATGACTGGGTTGCATTGTCTGAGGTGTCTTTTGTTCAGCTTTCTGAGATATAGAAATGATATTTACCTTTGCAAAATGGCTGATTCTCTTTCCGCTATTAGAAACTTGTGGGAAAAGGTTTACTTCCTCCAAGATGAATTCAAGTTTCTTCTGCTTTCTGGCCTGTGTTTTATTTTTCCTGGCTTTTATACTGTTTCAATGGCTTTGTGAAAAGTTCAGTTTTCTATGAGTTGCATCCTTTCAGATAGATCTTCATCTACAATCCCCAGCAATGTAAGTACTTTCTAAAATGCTTTTACTTTTCCTCCTGTTGGAAGAAAAATCCGATCCGATTCCAAGCTGGGAGAAAGACACTGGAAATAAAATGGAGGCTGACCACAAAGAAAGAAGATCTGTTTATTTGCATGCCAAAAACTTCAAGTTCAAAGCCCAACAGAGGTTATAAATCTCTCTCCCTCTCTTACCCATGTGCTTTTTTTGCCCAGGACCTCAAATCATATGGTCTGCTGTCCACCATTAAACCATCTTTTCAAGCAGTCTCCATGTTTCCAGTGTCTTTCTTCTCACTTGGAACTGAACCCAGATGGACATTTCTTCCAACAGTACCCTGCAGCATAGAGAAAAGAGCTTACTTGTACAATTCTTTCTTCTTTTTGGAGCTTTATTATCTATCTGAAGCAGATAAATCTTTCTTTCCATTCAGGTTATACTACAGAATTGTGGAAGCTGAAACCTTCTGGAACAGGTAAATTTGACATTTATGATTCTGTGAATTTAAAATTAGACTTCTGACATTGAGCCATATAGCTCAGAGGACTAAAGCCATTAGGGTGTAATTTTTTTTACTACTCAAGGAAAATGTCAAAATCAGAGATATATGTAGAATATAAAGATCCTTATTGAGTTGGTTTCATTACCAATAAAATGCTTCCCATTGACTGTAACATAGCACAATTCCCTCACTGTGACTTATTTTCCATAGTGTTCTAGATTTCAACCAAATTGTAGAGTTAAACTGCAATTTTTGTGAGGTCTATAATTATAAAGTTTTTCCTTGTATTTTAACAGCTAGCAATCACGTGTGGGATGTCAAGCCATTTATTCATGTACTATATTAACAAACCCTTGCTAAACTGGACTAAAGACCTACCTAATTCAGCATTCCTTTTCTGTAATGGAAACCTGATGCCTAAAGAAAAACACAAGTAGGAAAGCAGCAGAATAACACTATTCTCATTTGTGTTTCCCATACATTGATATTTAGGGGGCTACAGCATCCAGTATTGGAACTGGTATATAGCATTTGACAAGCTGAGGAGCCATGTATTGGATGTTCCATAGGGACCCATTGTTTATTTTCTTTCAAGTATACTGTGGTTTTCAAAACATCAGCAAAGCCTTCCTCCAAAGCTGCTTAAAAGATAACATGTAAGTAGTTCTTGTTCTTTAATGTATTATCATATTTATGATTCTCGAGATTTCCAATGAAAGGAAATACATAAGAATGAATATAAATAAATGAAGCTGCTGTATACTGAATCAACATTGCTCACTGCATTCTTGAGTGATGTTAAAAGGGTCACTATCAGCATAGTAAATTGTTCATATATTTTGTTCAAGACAAGTTCCAATAATATAACTTCAACAGCTTATTTTACAAACATCTTTCTAGAAGGGCTAGAGATTATAAAGCCTATAACCATCAACTTCAAATCCTTAAATATTTTCCATAGTGTTCTGGATTTTCAGCAAAACAAATCAATATCACAAGAAAGTTCTAAAAAAAACCCTTCACATTCGTATTATGATCTTTGCAGAATTATACTTCCAATATTGGTTTTTTTAACTAGGATTATTTATATCCAAATATACCAGTGTCCCTAAAATGGATTTCAACTCCTATAAATCAAATGAAGTGTGCCACCCAATCTTAATTATGCAAACCTATGCAATATCTGTCTCTAATAGTTGGATTATGGCTACAACTTTTAGAGACATAATTTGTTTATCTCTAGTTTGAGATTTATCTCTTGAAGGTTTACATTTTACATAATTCAGAAAAATGCAAGTTTAATTTTAATTAGACCAACATCTATTAATTTAAATAATTCTTCCTGGATTGGTAATTATGTCCAGGATAATATAATGCATTTCTGAGAAAAAATAAAATCTTACAAATGAGAAGAATTTTTCTTATTCTAATGAAAAGTAGCTTCTATTTTCTACATCTTTCATTCTAGAAAATTTGTACATATATAATTAATTCCATAGAGTTGAACAAATAAATTATTTTGAATAATTCATTAGATGAATTTGTTCTGTTTCTTTATAAAATATGCACAAGTGCATCAGTTTGGCAACTGGCATTTAATACTCTAAATTGGCTTGTTGTTTTATACTTCTAGAAAATGTATTACAAATTAATTATAAGGGTTTTCTGCTAATTTGATATATGAGACATTGCAATAAAATATGCTACAACCAAAACTTCATGATAATGTTATGAATTTGACCGTAAGCATTCAGGTGGTTCCTTAATTTAAAAGAAGGAAAACATATAAAAGCCTTATTTCAATGCTGGTGAGAAAAGACAGTTAATTTATCAAATCTAGCTGCCTTTGATGTCTCCATATCTTTCTATTCAAGCAGAATAATCAAGATTGTAATCATAGTAAAAATGCAAAAGAAAATGAAAGTAGCACAATAAAAATTCAAAGCAATATAAATAAAATACAAGCTTAAAAATATAGTCAAATGTTCAAAAGGTATAGCTTCTTCAAGAGAAATTACCCTGCTGTGTAACCATAATTTAAAGAAAACAGCATTTGGCTCACTGTAGGCAGTTTATTGATACATTTCCAACTTGATTCATATGTTCAAAGTCCCCTAAAACCTCAAAATTAATTCCTTCTCTGAAACATGTACATCTTTGGTAGAAAAACTCAAAAAATGGATATTAGGGTGGGCCCCAGTGCATTTTGTTGACTGAGACAGAATAGCAAATGTGTCACCCTCTGCAATGTAAAAAGCCAGCTTCACAGGAAATTGTAAATAAAAATTATAATTACAGTTTAAGAAGAGCTTCTTAATCTTTAGATGAAAAGTGCTAAGTCAGAATCAAATAAAAGCATTTCTGTGAACTCTTTAAGATGCACAGTATATATTTTCCCAAGAGGACAGTAAAAATTATTTTGATTTAGGTTCATTTGGAAATGGCTATTTACACAGAACAGCTGATTCTCCTCTGCTAAAAGCTGTGGAAGGAAATAAATGAAAGAAAAGGAGCCTATGGGCCTGTTTGAGTTACCCACAGAAGAGTTCGTTTCCCTGCTATTGCAGTCAAAGTACCAATATAGGCATGGTGGCAAGCAGCCAGGTGTCAGTGTCAGCCTACCCGAACCAATTTGCTAGGAAAAAAAAGGAATAGGCATTTCTAGCATAAGGCAATCTGAAGGAGCCTACAGAGATGACATATTTGGATGCCATCCAAGGCAGGACCATGGAAAACTGACAACAGTACAATGTAGGAAGAATTATCTATAGAGCATAGCCTTGTGAACACCATGCTGAAAAGAATTGAAGGCCAGCCAGCCAAACGTTTATGATGCTTATTAAGGAGAATTCTAATCTTAAGGCAGTGTAGAATGGAATTATTACTATTATTTCTCTTCATATCACATAAATCTTAGTCTAATTCCCCAGAAGAATAGCAGGTATCTTGTGAATGCTGGGGCCTTGGCTTGCAATGGCTTTGCATTTAGGCAACCTTGAGCCTCCTTGGCTAGGAAGGGTTTCCTATTAGCAGTTTGAGAAATTTACTGGCAGAAGTTCCTTAAGACATACTATTTCAATCACCTGTGCTAAAGCCAACATTTTACAGTGAAGACATTGTCTCTTTCCTTCATCTGGATTCTTTTATTAATACAGCAGTGATTTCTATAGGACAGGGTTTAATGAAATAAGGCTTGCCCAGGAAAAGGCTGAATGCTTCTAATTCCCACTATTAGAAGCTACAAAGTGGATTTTCTGCAGGGGTGTATGATTAGCCATGCAGTATCTTATCCAAAGCTGCCTGTCCACTGCCTCTTAGACCTTCTTCAGTGGATACAGTGGGAGAATGCAACCAGTGGTACTCTATTTATTCAAGAAGTGACAGTTATAGATCTAATATAATGGTGTATAGTAATGGTCAACATTTATGTGTTTGCATGGTGTTAACTACAGCTCTGTTACCTCTCTGCACATCTCAATTCATCAGTGAATGTACTGCTATCCAGCTTTTTCTCCAGCCGCCAAGGAAATTCTTTTGGTTCTGCTCCATTCTCTTTTTTTAAAAAAAACATAGTCATATAGTTAAACAACTGCAGTGTTTATATTAAAGGGCCATAACTGAACAAATAGGGTTGACATCTTTGGTCCTGAATGGGGTGGCACTGCCCCAGATAGACCCAGTCATAATCTGGGTGTTCTCCTGGACTCACAACTAATGTTTAAGGAGCAGGTGGCAGTTGTGGTCAGGAGCAGAGGTGGGATTCAGCTGGTTCAGCAGTTCGGTGAACTGGCAAATCCCACCACTGGCCAGCCCCACCCCATCCCACCCACCCTGCCTCTTACAGCCACTTCTTTTCTCGGCTCGTCTGCTTTGGACGCTCGCTTGCCTTGCTCACCAGCCTTCGCAGCTCGCCTAGGCCCTAGAACAAGTGGCACCCGCGGCCCAGCTGCTCTCTGGTTCCCTCACCTGCTTTCCTGGCTCCCCAGCCATCGCAGCTCGCCTAGGCCCTAGACCACATGGTGCCCGCAGCCCAGCTGCTCTCTGGCTTCCTCGCTCCCAAGCATTCACCGCTCCCAGTTTTAGGTAAGTAAGTTGCTGTTTTGCATGGTGTGAATCACCCTCAGGGCCGTTGCATGCATTACCCCCGGGAAATCTCTGCTTGCTGCCCAAGCTTGCCCAGAACCCCTGCCTCAAGCTACAGTTCCCTGGGCCAAAGCAATTTATCCAACCTGCAGCCTGCTGTGCTCAGCCAAAGGGCTGCCGGGGGGAACACGACGAGGCTCAGCCGCCTTTCAGGCCCAGCCCAGCTCTCGGGAAGCCCAAGACAAAGTGCCTGGTCCAATGCTCCAAGAACCTCTTTTGGGGAGTGGCCAGGCAGCTCGTGGTAGGGCTGGAAATCTCTGCTGTAGAGGGTCGTGCAAGGAGTAGCACAGCCCCCACCGGCTAGAGCGAGTAATGGCGCTGTTGCAGCAAGGTGGGGTGGGGCAGTGCAGGCGCAGGTGCAGGTGGGCCAAAGCAGTTTGGGTTCTTACCTGTAAGAAGTCCCATCCAGACAGCACTGTGGCAGAGAGAAGCAGCCAGGCTGAATCTCTCAGATGTTGCAGCTGCTTCTTCCAGCCCTTGTTGGTGCTGAGCGAGCCTCGGTCACTCAGGGAGATGCTCCATGTGCTTTCCACCCCAAGACACTGGCCCGACTCAGCTGATTCTCTCTGCCGATGTTCTTGCTGGTGCCCTACCAGCTGCTCTTGCAGCATCTTGCATGAAATTTAGCAGCCCTCACCTCCCACTGCTTTGGGTTTGGACTTGTTGGTGCTGGGCAAGCCTCGGTCACTCAGGGAGACACTCCACATGCTCTCTACCTTGAGACACTGGCCCGACCTGGCTGCTTCTCTCTGCCATAGTTAGCCTGCAATAGCCAGTCTCTTTATGATTTTCTTTGAACAAGGACTGTGTTTAAAGTTATAGATTTCATTTTACTTGCAAATGATTTAAGAAGATTTTGTGGATTGAACTACTTAAGAAAATGTCACTTGCTCTAAAATGAAACAGAAAAATATTACATTACCAGGAATGGCAGGGTTCAGTCTTTTCCATCCGTTACAAAATGAATACTATTAGCATATATAAAATTTTTTAATGTAATGGCCGGATATAATGTAGAAGCTATTGTATGTAGAGCAATGTAATGAAACATTCATCCTAAAATTTCTAAAAACAATTACATATGGTTTATCCTGACTAATTCCACACACTGATTTCAGAGAGATTTGGGCCATGCAGCCCAATAAAATATCTATTCAAATGCTTATAAACTGCATTTTTCAGCCAAATGAGCAGTTGTAGCAGCATTATAAAAACCATGAATGCAAAGATACCAGCACCACAAATCTGAAAACAAATTTCACATAGAGCCCACAGTGTCTCCCCAACGATTTTGAAAAAGAAATAGGCTGGAGTCAAAAAGCAGCTCAGCTGAAATGTTCTTGAGCTTTTTTTGGGTTTGAACTGTGAATATAATTAACAAGAAGCTTTGCACAATGTGTGAGTCCAGCCAAATAGGACTATCATGTTAATATAAATACATGGTGACTGAGGGACTCTGGGAGTTGAAATCTTAAAAATTGCCAAGTTTGAAAATACTGATCAGTGACAATTTAAGAAAGCATCAGACAACCTTGGTAACCATAGATCCTCTAACTGTGAGGTTTTAGCAGAATTTCAATTGTCTTATATAATTTCTCCAAGACGGTTGTCCTTGTAAATCTTGCATGTGTGGGACTATAGAGCAAGTCCCACTTATGCTAATGTGAGAGTATCTGTCATCTGTGGAATAGATGACTTTAAACCAGTTTTGAGGAATGGCTCTCAGAATGGAATGATACAGTAAAGATAGAATGATCTATTCTGGTATTTGTCCTTGATATTTCCTTCAGATGCATCTTGAGAGCCACAGGAGGATTAGTCTGTTAATTGAATCATAGTATTTGTGATAACTATGCTGACAGAAGTAGTTCTTATTTAGCATCTACCTCATTACCAATCCTCACATTTATGACTTTTTCAGGTCTGTAAAGGAAAGAAAAGCTTAAGTAAATTCATAAGCATAGTTGAGGTTTCTCTAAAGAATTGAGTTGTAGGTCCCAATTTTGGCAGTTAATTCCTGTAGCAACTGCTCAATAGATTTTGTATAGTTATTATATAGATGATATATAATTATTCATCTATTCTCACTACTATTTGATCATTTTAGTACTATATTTATACTGACTGCTTTAGACACCCTTTATAGATCTTCTTAGAGAGTCTTAGGGAGAACAGCTACATCCTTTTTTTCTTTTTTGGATTGGCACATGAGATGTGATTATCTCCTGATCCAATTTTCCATTCTTAGAGAAAGTTCCCATGATCATCTACTGTTCCAGGAGGTATTATGAATTAGAAAATATGCCAGACGACTGTCCTAAAGGTGCTTTTTTTCAAGAGGCAATTGGACTTTCTAAAAACCAGACAGTCCAGTTGCCTCTTGAAAAAAGCACCAGTCATGACCTGGATGAGTGAAAATGGCCTAGGTGGTGCAGTGGTTAGAGTGTTGAACTGCAGGCCACTTCTGCTGATTCAATCTAGCGGTTCAAATCCCACT
>JANHFL010003848.1:45523-65200 GCA_032468155.1 Oxyrhabdium leporinum | reverse complement strand
CTTTCAGCAGCTCCACAGACACCCTGTGTCCTTCCTCAGTGATGATGGGAAGGAGGGGTCCAGAGAAGGTTTCAGAGGTTTTCTGGGCCACTTTCTTTAATCAAAGCCTTCCCCAGTCTGGCCTTCCAAATGTGTTGAACTGTATATCCTATCACCTGGTGGTGTTGGGATAGAAAATGTTGGCCTAGAGGAAATCCAAGTATCAGAAAGCTCCTAAGGTATTAATAAAAATCATTGTTAGTCAGGGATACTTACTGGAGTAAATACCACCTTATGTATGGAGCTTTCTTTCAAGAATAAATAACTTATTCCCAGGTTCACCTGAAGGCATTTATCCCTGAGTATTATCTGAAGCATTTTCTAGGGCCGTGATGGCGAACCTATGGCACGCATGCTGGAAGTGGCATGCAGAGCCATCTCTCCGGGCATGCCAGCCGTCGCCCATTGCTCTTCCGGGTTCCAGCGCGGGCATGCGCACCGGCCAGCTGGTCTTAGTACGTGCGGGAGTGCAGCAAACCAGAAGAGCAGCTCCCTGGTGCACATGCGCGCTCTGGGAAGCTGAGCTTCTGGTTTCCAGCGTGTGCATGTGTGCTGGCCAGCTGGTCTTCGTGTGTGCGGGAGCGGCGGAAACCGGAAGAGCAGGTCCCTGGCACGCATGCGCACTCTGGGAAGCTGAGCTTCTGGTTTCCGGCGCTCGCATGCGTGCCGGCCAGTTGGTCTTCGCGAGAGCACCAGAAACCAGAAGAGCAGCTCCCTGGCGTGCATGCGTGCTCTGGGAAGCTGAGCTTCCATTTTGCGGCCCGTGCATGTGTGCTGTCCAGCTGGTCTTCGCGTGTGCATGCATACCAGAAACCGGAAGACCAGGTGGCCGGTGCATATGCATGTGCCGGAAACTGAAAGCTCAGCTTCCCAGAGTGTGCATGCGCGCCAGGGAGTTGCTCTTCCAGTTTCTGGTGCTCCCACACACGTGCGCACTCCCGTTTTGGCACTCAGTGACAAAAAGGTTTGCCAACACTGTTCTAGGGAATAAGAAGTGATATCTCTGAAACAAATCACTTAGAATGGAACTGACTGGAAGCCAATTAACTGCAGAGGAAAATAAAATGCCTTCTTCACAAAGAAGTGACACAGATTTCCTCCAAATTTGTTCGAGAGATTGATCAAAAGATTCATCAATTCAAATTGTTGAGATATCTTTGTTTCACACATACACCGACACACATACGCAAAGTAGTAGTTTCCTTCCAGCCTTTTGTTCATTATTCTAAAGATAACAATTTTACCTTTATTTTAAAACCATCACCACCACAAAAAGCCCCTTCACTTGTTCAACAAACTTCTTTATTCTTCTTCTCTTTGTCTTCTTCCTCTTTTTTCTTGCTTTGCTCAGCTTTAATGTTAGTGAAAATCCATGGCAGTTTTCAAAACAAGCGAAAGATGCACCATTTCTTTCTAGGAAATACTTCTAAAAATATAAATAAAACTTTCCTGGGAAGAGAAAGTCCTGTTGATGTTAGGGGAAAGTTCCCTTGAAGCGTTTTTATTTAATATTCTCATCAGTATCTGTGAATATGAGATACTTAGTTTTTCATGTTTTAGTGTTTAAAGTGCATTGGCTTAACTGGGTTGAGGACAGTATGTATGTATATGCACTAGCAAATTTGAGTTCCTAGCTTGCAGGAAGGGACTATGGAATTCCACAAAAACCGAACATTTTAAAGTGCTGCATGCTGTGGCTAATTGCAACAACTCTTCAGAGGTCAGAGTTCACCTAATCATTGCATAATTGCATTCTTAATAGGAATGTATTAGCCTTTCTTAGTGGCATATAACATTTGAGGGAGACTCTAATTTTCATTATCATATTGGTTTCTAGAAATGATCAGATATCAGCCTGGTGCTTTCCATTTTCTGAGTTATTTAATGGTTCTGTTTATTTTAAAGCTCTAGTAATGCTTAGAGTGTCTAGAGAACCTACTCCTACTGTATGTAGATGATAGACAAATATTTCTCTTTGTATGCTTATTTGACAGGAAATTTCTCTGGTTTCTAAGCTTAGAATCAGATACAGACAGATCTGAGGTGTCCCACCCAGATTGTTTTCAAAATTTATGTTGGTAATCAAATATGTTACTTGAGGTGACTGCATTTATATAAACACACATCTATAAAAAATCCCCCTAAAAATAAAATACAAGCAATAATAACATACATGGAGAATCTGGAAATATTGAAAAAGTCACATGAAAAGTCACATTGAAAAGTCACATACATGACTAAATGATGGGTAAAAATGCCTGGTTTTTGGATATGTTGTAAATTTAAACCAACAGGTCTGTAACCTTCCCCTTGCCTCCCTCATGCCTGCCCAGCATTCCAGTGGTCTTCAGACTGCTTTCCATGGTTCAAATCCCACTTTTTTACATCTAGGGCTGGTGTGCATCTGAATCTTTCCCAGGTTCTCTTTTCTCTTGTATCAAATGCAGGAATTGGGTGGAAAAGTTTGTGCTCCACTGGTGTAGACTGGTCTGACTACTGGAATCAGGGCTCCCAACTTGCTTGTGAAGGTCAACCCGGGATTCAATCCGCAGCTCTGTTTGCTCGGGAGCTGCGGATGGAACGTGAGCGAGGTGAGGGTGGTGAAAGCAGAGAGGAGGGTCTTCTGGCACTTGCAGTGTCTCTGCTCTGTTGTTGATGCTGAATAAGACCTCTGGGCCAGCTCTGCCTTTAGCCTCTTTGCCCAGACCCTTAATGCCTGGATTTAATCTAACCCAGGCCTGATTACCTTGGGACTTGCTTCCATGATGGAAATCTGCCTGAGAACAGAAACAACCAAGGCACTGACAATTCAAGAAAAGCAGATCCCATCGTGTTTCTTTGCACTGGAAAACAGCCGGAAGTGATTTCTTCTATAGAAATGAATTTTCTGTGCATGTGTGGAGAAAGAGGAGAGACCAGGGTGAGGAAACTGAGGCGGTAGGAGACCCAAAATAATGTGTAAATGCTTGATTAGTAAGGCGTCTCTAAAGAGTGCATGTGTGTGTTTTATATGCATTTATGGCTGGCTGCCCGACTATCTGATGCTTTACTGTCATTTACTAAACGGAACGAAATTGGCTTCCCACCTAATTTCGTCTCACAACTAGCTGCTAGTCTGTGGGGTCTTTGGTGTTCTCTGAGCTTGGTTTTCTTGCAGACGTTTCATTACCAAACTAGGTAACATCATCAGTGCTGGCTAGTCTATGGGGCTCAGCAGAATCAATTTCTTATGGGTGGAAGGAAAAAGAGAGGCATCTAGTTAGATCAAGAGTTGTACTCGGAAATAATCTGGAAGATCCAAATTGCTGTCCCCCCTCCTTAGCTGTGTCATCACAATAATGATATATAGACTATAATAATATAGTTGTAAAGATGGGACTTCTTTATAGAATTCCTCTCCCCTTTCTTCACAGAGGCATCCAATTTTAGGTAATGTTTCTAACCCATTTACTTCCATCTTGATTTCCAGTAAAATGAGCTTTTCCTGCCTACTCTCTAATCCAGAATTGAGAATTTTCAAAAATATGAATTAGCTATACTAAAAAAAAATTGCAATTGTTGTGTAATAGAAAAAATAATATGGGGATTGCAATATAGAAATATTCTTAAAATCTCAGAAGCTTAGAACAGTGGCATTCTTTTTGTACTGGAATGAAGTAGAAGAGGAAAGAAAATGGTTTAAGATGTTGCTTAGGATGGATCTGCTTTGTAGATGGAAAATAAAAAAGTAAAGCAGTTCTCTTAACTGTTAAATACCAACAAAAAGAAGAAGACGATGACAACAGGAAATACTGACCTATTATGTTTCCAGCTTGCCTGTTTTATATTTGTAAATTAAGTATAGATTTTCCAAAATGAATAAAGAAATATCTCAAAGAGAACAGGCTAAGACCTTCATTCTTCACACAGCTCCTGTATAGGATTAGCTCCTTGTTTGGCTATTTAATCCAATTTTACACGCTTTCAGTTTATGGAGAGTGAAGCTCATTTTTTGGCAGCAAGTGACCAGAGCGTCGTTAAACTGCTTAGCCCAAAAAACATATCTGTGTGTGATTGGAAGCACCATCCCAGGAATATATTCCACTAGTTTTAAAGTTAGTATCTTTGCTTTCCATGGGGCTTAACTATATCCTATTGAAAGAATAGAGAGCAAACTCCAGCATCCAAGAATGGTGTGTTCTCTGCGTTCATTGATAAGAAAAGGACAGTGCCCTGACACCTATTGATATGGATATATTACTTTATAATTGTTGCAAAAACAACATTGCTTTAAGCCTCAGTTTAAAAAGAGGGAACCAGAAAGACATTAAAGAACTCCCTCCCCAAATAGGTTTTTTTTCCAAAGTTAATCTTCCAGAGTAAGTTTATTATACAACTCCCAAACCAAGTGGCTGGTACTTCAGTTTGATTATCAATGCCTGATAGAAATCAGTGCAAATGCCCTTGAATTTCATAGCTGTGCTTGGAAGATAGGCAGCCCCACTTCCTTGCAGTCTCTTCCTCTCCCTCTCCCCCCAACCAGACATAATATCTCATATTCAAAATATTTTACAGTGTTGATTTTGGCAAAGGTGTGTAAAATCTTGATTCTATTCTCATGTAGCAGGTGCAGAAAGCATTCTACTTTAAGGGATAGGAACAACTTCATCCAAGTTTCCAACCCCAGATTCAGATGTACACCCTCAGGATAACCCTATCACTAGATCTGCAAATTATAAGAGACAAAGACATGAAAAAGTGATCTCAGCACATTGCTCCTTTCCATTTCAATAGTGGGCAAGAGTCAAGATATTCCATTTGCAAGCCAGCCACCAGAGAACCTTTGTTTAAATCCACCCACCCACCCCTACTCTCTCTCAAAATCTCTGTGAGGTTACATAGGTCTAGACTGCAAATAAAAGATGGAGGAATTGGATCATTCTCCCATTAAAAATAATTTGAGATGATGAGTTACAAGGTCCAACTATTTGGATATGAAATTTAACTGGTCAAATAGACAGTTATTAGTAATAGTGGTGTGGTGGTGATGGTAAAGAATATATGGCATGCCTCTGAACCTTCTGGACCCATGGCAACTTACAGCAAATACTAAAATACAAAAAAAGGTCACACATTAGATAAAAGTACTATATACCACATAAACAAACCAATGGTGTAATAACTAAGAATATAGAAATAACATCTGAATGAAGATGGTAAACAGTCATTCTTGAAGCCTACAGGGAGAGTCAGACTTTTAAGTTTCCAGAAGCCCATCAGAGATGGAGCCAGTAAAACTAGAGAAAGACTATTCCATCATGTAATTACCATGAAATAAAAGTAATGGTTCTTGGGCTCAGCACCCCTCATTTCATGGATATGGGGTAGTGTAAGCAGCTTCTCCAAGGAGGACCTAGAATTAGGAGCACAAGTGGTGTTTTTATCTATACTTCCAACAAAAGACCAACATCCAATGAGGGAGCAAAGGATTTTAGAAACAAACCACTGGCTTAAAAACTGGTGACAACAGAACTTTGGCTTCCTAGACCATGGTCTGCATTACCTACATGAAGGGCTACTGGCAAGGGATGGACTGCACCTCACAAGAACTGGAAACAATATATTCAGAAAACAACTGGCTCATCTTAGTCAAAGGGCTTTAAACTAAAACTGAGGGGGAAGGGAGGGCAATCTTCATGACGACCTTTAGAACCTAATTCCAAGTAGAAACCACTAGATAACCAATCACATAAGGAGGAAGGGAGTAAAGAGAAATGAGAAATAAAAACGTAAAAGCATAATGAACTAGAGAGTGATGGAAAGGATGGAAATCCCAGTTACAAAGTAGGAGATATAAGAAACATACCCAAGACCCATAAAGGACTCAAATACCTATACACTAATGCTCAAAGTTTAGGGAACAAACAGGATGAACTTGAAATATTACTACACAAAGGCAGATATGAAATAGTTGCCATTACTGAAACTCATGACTAGAATGTACTGATGGAAAGATACAATCTATTCAAAAGAAACAAACCTAACAAAAGAGGAGGTGGAGTTGCATTATATATAAAAGATCACTGCATTTCTACAGAAAACAAAGGATGAAAACCTCCTAGAATCCATATGGGTCAATATAAAAGGGGGAAAAAGGACATTGCTACAGGCATATAATACAGGCCACCCAACCAAGCAGAAAAAATAGATGAACTCTTTGCTAATCAATTAACAAATGTATGTAGAAAACATACCACAGTAGTAATGGAAGATTTTAACTACCTTGATATTAAGACAAATTATGCAGCAAGTGGGTCATCAAACAGATTCTTAAGCAACTTAGCTGACAACTTTGTCATCCAAAAGGTAGAGGAGGGAAGTAGAGGAAAAGCTATACTGGATCTAATTCTTACTAACAGAGAGGTGATAGAGGGAGTTGAAGTTGCCAGAAGCTTGGGCGAGAGTGACCACATATATTGGAATTCAATATAATGCAAACACAAACAACAGAGTATAATCCAACTAGTGGATTAAACTTTAAAAGAGCTGATGTATTAAACTTTAAAAGAGCTTATTTTAATAAATTCAGAGAGATCCTAAGCAAAATTTCATGGATAAAAACCCTAAAGGGGAAAACAACTCAAGAAGCATGGGAAAAACTGAAAAAATATGATCATAAAAGCCCAGTCCAACATAATACCACTGAAAAGGAAAAACAAAAAACTTCAACAAGAAACCAGCATGGTTGCACAAAGATCTCTCAGATAAACTGAAAGAGTTAAAGGCAGAATATCAGCAGATAGCCCGAATCTTCAAAGATGGAGTCAGGAAAACAAAGACTCAGAATGAACAAAGACTTGCAACAAAAGTCAAAGATATTTTTAAAAAACTTTCTTTCAACATAACAAGAAAAAAGTCAAGGAAACAGTTGGTCCACTAAAGAGAGAAGATGGAAAGGAAGTAACAGGCAATAGAGAGAAAGCAGAGCTGTTTGATTCATTCTTTGCATCGCTCTTCATGCAAAAAAGAAACTATAGCCCAACTTACCAAAAACATAATTGTAAAAGACAGACTATTTAAAATGATCAAGAAAATTGTAAGAGAACACCTGCCTGACCTTGATTAATATAAATCACTGGCACCTGATGGATTACATCCCAGAGTTCTGAAGGAGCTGGCAGATGTTATCTCAAAACCATTGTACCATAACTTTTAAAAATCCTGGAACACTGGGGAACTACCAGAGGACTGGAAAAGAGCTGATGTGGTTCCCATCTTCAAAAAATGGAAAAAATCAGACCCAGGAAACTGCAGACCAATCAGTCTAACTCAATACCTGGGAAGATACTGGAAAAAAAATAATAAAAAATAGATCTGTAAACATGTAGAAACAAATAAAGTTATTAATAGGTATTCTATTTCTATCCATCATCTCTGGCTCATTTTAGTATTTCAGATCTTGTTGATTTTTTGGTATGCTTTCCATACTCCTCCCTTGGTGTTTTGTATCTCCATGGATCATTCATATTTAATCTAAGTATTCCCTGTGTCTCTACCTCTATCTCTCTCTGCCAAACCTTCACTATGTCTATCAGTGTCTCTATCCTCACTTCAAAAATGTCTTTTTGTTTATCCCACATTTTTCTATTTTACCAAGAAGGAGGTTACAGTGTACTTTGACGAATGCCTTGTTGATCTCTTAATGTGTAATCTACCTGGTCTGTTTCATCCATTTTGATTATCTCTTCCTTCTCCTTGTCTTTTTGATTTATTTGTTGTTTTATCAGCTCTATCCTTTCCTCTGTTTTTTCTACTTTCTCCTCTATTTCCAGGGTTATCTGTTCATTTTTCATTGTCATTTGCTGAGCTTTTTCTGGTCTCATAACTATATCAAATATCAAATCCTTTATCTCCTTCTGGTTCTTTGTTATGGTTTCATGAATACTTTGAAACATTAATAATATTTCTTTTTGAAATATACTTATTTTTCCCTATTGAAGCATTTTGTCTTATTTTAATAAGTTACTGAATAATCTACCAAGGTCCTAATCTCTCCGTTGTTTGTAACACCAAAAAGCCAGCATTAAAACAAAATCATTCCTCAGGATGCATAGTATTTATCGTTCTTTGTAGTCCTCCACCAGTCAGTTTACTTCTTCCAAGTTTTCCAATAAGTCTTTTTTTTTGTTTAATTTCTATGTGCTAAGGTTTCACCATATCTTCATAAGCCACATAGTCAACTCTTTAGTTTCAATGATAATTCCAGATATTTGTAAGCCACTTTACATAGCAATCTTCGAAAGTCTCAAAAAAATTTTCCTTCTTAGCCGTGAAGCAAACAGATATCAGACATTATGCAAAGAGAAAAAAGAAAAAAGAAAGCAAAACAATCTCCCAGATGTTACTTCAAGGACATTTCCAGACTTGTAAAAATATAGTGTAGTTTCTTTCTTTCACCAGAAGATGGCACCATCGCCTACATTTTTCAACGTTATATACACTTTAAAAGCTAAAAATCTATTTCCGATTTTGTTCAAGCAATTTTTTTCCAAAAATCAACCAAATGTTTCCAGCATTTTAAAATGTCATTTCAAAATATTGCCAATAAAGTATTCAAGTCCAGTCTTTCTGTATTTTATATTTATAGAGAATGTTATATTCTCTCTTAGGTTCACTTTCTTTTGGGTCTGTAATCTTTCTCTAAGTATTTGTTCACCACTTTTTTACAACTTTAGAGAGTCTATCTTTTCAGAGTTTCTTTTCTTTGGGGTTAATCTCTGATATAAAAGTTGAAAATCACCTCACTCAGATCCAGTCCACTGTTCACACACCACTCCAGCACATTTCTTTCTTCAGTTGTCCCAGCTTCATGGGGGTTAAAATGGCCACCTCTCCTCTTCGTTGTAGGGTGGGAGGGTAAGCCTCGGATCAAGCAGGAGATTTGCCACTCTCTGCGACCTGCAAGGCGCCCCTCTTTTCTTCGTCACCCCTTCAAGGTGACTTTAGCCCTTTAAGGGCTAAACAACAAATCTATCTAATTGGTAAAACCTAAAATCAAAGTTTCATTTTTTTTCCACCTCAAGCACAAAATCCAGAAGTGGTTTCCAAGTAGAAATGAAAGTGTTGGAAGACATTTTCCTGAGTTCATTCCGAGCTGGGGAAAACCATGGATGCTGAAAAGAAATGAATTTCAAAGCAGCTGCCAGAAAGTGGGATTCTTTAATGAAGGAAGGCAAAAAGCAGGTGTGACACAGCTCAAGCGTTCCTGGGTTGCAATCCAGCTTGGAGTGTAAGCCTTTTATGCTTAATTCCCCTTTGAAGCTCCTGCAGCTTGATGGGTTTGTGTTCCTCTCATTAAAGTGATTGCCCTGGATCCTGTCTTTCTGCCTTAATCGGTTAATCCTGTCCTAGGACCTTTGTCTTTCCTATCCTGGGGGTTAATCTTGTCAGGGGGCAGGAAAAAGGGAGTTCTGGTGGCGAGTTATTTTATCTTGTTATCTTTAGGGCACTACTTAAGTGTTTCTATTGTCAGCTCTGTTAGCAGGGCTGCTCTGAGTTTTTATTTCAGCTGGTGATTCTTGGTTTTCTTAAAGGAGGAAGGGCTGGCTGGAGTTTTTTGGCACTGTTTTCTGAGGTTTCTGGTGCTGAGGTTTCTGGTGCTGTGAGGTCTGTGGCACTGTTCTTTTGGGGTGTACTTCCCACAAAAGTATTTGTATTTGTTTTCTTTGATCAAAACTGTCAATTTAGCCATCTCTGCTAACTCCATCAGTTTTTGTGGCCATTCATCCATTGTGGGAATCAAGGTGACTTTCCATTTCTGTGTCTTGAGTAGTCTTGCTGCCATCAATATATATAACATCAGAGTTCCAATTATTTTTTTTAAAGTCTTGTTCCATTAAACCCAAAGGAAAAGTCTCTGGTTTTCTTTCTATATTTGGAGGAACTTTTTAATGAAATAACAATGACAGAGTTCTGGAGGCAAGTTGCAAAACCGTACCTAGGTAAACCGTACCTGGGGTAAAAAACTATTGTTGAATTACTGCCATTTGGTTCCACATACTTGTGTGAGAAGGCATTTTCTTCATTAACATATATAAAAACTAAGGAAAGGAATTGTCCAGCTGGTATCTGACTTAATTCTATGAATAAGCACTTTCCAGCCATGAGTGCAAAGATTAACGTCAGAGAAACAGGCACAAGTTTCCCATTTAAAGTGTGGTATGTGGGTGTACTTTACCACTTTTTTTCCTTTTTTTTGTCATCAAGTTTGCTAAGCCACTAGTGTGTTTGAAGGAAAATCCACCGGGTTCAGTTCCATGCTGGGAGAAAGATGGAAATAACATGGAGGCTGATGGGAAAGAAAGATTATGTATATTAGTGAACAAAACCACCAGGGTTTTGTGGTTCTGGGGCAGCTGACCAACTAAGAGGAAGCGTTCTTATATAGTTCTGTTTTTTTGAAGTTTGGGATTTGTGCAATATAGGCTTTGTGTTTCCAAAGAGGGTTCCCATTGTGGTTGATGGCTTATGTCCTGTGCTGGATTTGGGGTTAGGGGTTGCTTGTTATTATCCCATTACTCGGCTTTTGTTAGCTGTCAAACTTTGCTATAAGGGGTTTCGAAATATCCTGTCTTGAATGGACTTCTGCTGGCAGTATTTGCTTTGCTTATGAATGGAGCCATATAGATAGTTGACTTCCTCTTTCAATAAGCCCGTTATCTCCTTAAGTGCCCACAACTGCTGTGGGCTATTAAGAAAGACTGAGGGCTGCTTTCTGCCTCTAAGAACATGTTTCTCCACTTGTCCTTTTGGGGAAATATAATATTCTGCTTCTTTTAATATTCCCCAAACTATTTCATTCTTCTAGGAGGGGGAGGGGGCTTCTCACAGGTGGTACTCAAATATTGTCATGTCCTAAAAGTGGTACAATCTGTGAAAAGGTTGAAAAGCACTGGTCTACAGGACCACCTTAGCGTTAGATCTCCACGGAGAAAATCTACCTATGCGATTGCTAAAAGTCGACACTGACTTGATGGCATATAATCAATAGCGCTGATATATTGGCTTTTAAATCTATTTAAAGGCACGAGATTCGCACCGTGTTGTTTTAGCAGAACAGTCTTTAAGCTCCTGGACAATGATTTTGAGAACGGAGAAGGCTTCTCAATCAACGTCTCTCCGGGGTCCCCACAAAACAGCCAGTTAGCAGCGCGTCTCTGCGAAGCGAAGAGTGGAAACGCGGACGTTGCTGAGCTTGCGCGTCTCCCAGAAAGCAGCTCGGCTGGTTGGTTCTTCCTCCTCCGGGTCTGCCCTACCCTGCCCTGCCTTCCCCTTTCGCGGTCTGCCAGCTGTGCGAGCGAGACGTGCGGCTGATCCGCGGGCTATGGAGGTCGGAAGGCTGGTGCGCGGGCCGCCGAGCGAAAGCCAGGAGGAAGCGAGGCTGAGCGGGAGGCGCCGGCGGTTGAAACCCGTGTCAAAACCGTTAGCAGTCTGCTCCATGGTTTTCGTGATGTTGGCGGCCACGATGTCCGAGGAGGCGGGGGGCGCTGAGGCTACCCAGAGCTTCGGTTACGGTGACGAGAAGTGCCACTACTACGCCGGGGGCGAGGTGTATCCTGGCGAGGCATCGCGGGTGCCCGTCAAAGACCACTCACTCCACCTCAGCAAGGCCAAGAGTAAGTGCACAAAAAGGCCGCCGCGCCATATGGCCGGGAGAAGGGGACGGGGCGAGGCGGAGCTGCCCGAGCCAGCCTCTATCTTGTCTTTTCAATCCTTGAGTGAGAGAAAGACCCGAAGGCCCCGTCTTCTCCCCTTCGCCTTACCTGTACCCTTCCTAATTGCAAGTTGGGCTTCCTGTCGTTGCTGGCGTCGGGTCCGCAAAGACCCTACTTGAAAGGCCATCCTTGTCGCACAGCGCCTGATCTATTGCTCTTAAGAACATCTGGTCTTCCTCAGTCAGACTCCAAGAATGGTTTCCACTTAGGGTGAGAGGCGTGGGAAGTTCAACACATCTGGAGTGCTATTAGGGAGAAAGCAGATGCATTGCATGGTAACACAAAAGCCCGTGGTAGAGCTTGAAAGATACGTATTGTGATGCCAGTGTTCCTTCATGGACAAAAGCTGTCACAGCAAGTCTCTTTTCTTACTCACTTGTCATATATGTCGTCTTAATAACAACAGTATGGAGCTAATAAAAAGGCTTTCTTCAAAAACTCAGAAAAGGATTGAAATGTGAACTTTTCGATAGCCACTATGAGCAGAGAAGAAACGGGTTAAGCTGAACAGCAATCACAAATATTGTATGTTGTTCCAAATATCTGCTAAGTAGAACTTCAGACAAAGGACATATCAGCAAAAACTTCTGGTGTAACGAGCCATACAAAGAAGCAGGAGAATCAAAGTCATTCTTTTAGAAACACTTGTTTGGGGCCTAGTTCTGAAATTTTATTACACTTAATACATTTCTAAAAATTTCTGTGTCTTGGTAAATTCCAAGGATGAATTATACTAGCAGTTCTTAATAAATTAAATAAATTGCAGGACAGACAAACCTATTCTTTCAATCTGACATACACCTACTTGACTTTCTTTGTAAGAGTTATTAGAATTATTTACAAAACTCCTACCCTGCCTTATTTCTTGGATGCATCTATCATTAGATTATAGGCAAATGTTTTAGACTGCTATTTTTATAGATTAAAATTTATTATTAATCCAATACAGAATTCTTGGGAAATAATTTTAAAATATTAGACATTTTAAAAATATCCATACAGCATACATATTCTGTTACAAGCATGTTCCAATAACATTCTCAGTTGTCTTTCTAACTTACAGTATTATATACTGAGAGTATACAAATCAGTATAAAAGAATGTAGATAGTTATAAAATTGCTCAGTTAAGAATTTATTTTTTCTAATCTGAGTTATGATTCAGTCTCTATTCGTTATGATCTCAAGTCTGATCTTTGTTTCAGTGGCATTAGGTACCTGCTTCTATGTAATTTTACATATTTGTGTATAAAATTTATGTAATTTGTGTACATGTGTGTATGTATAATTATTTTATAGATAACTACAATGAATCATGTGAAGAGTAATATTTTGCAGAAATTTGTCAGCATATTTCATCACTACGAACATAAACATTTTCCGTTTTTGTAGCATACAATATACTATCAACGTAATCCATTTCTATTCATTGCCTTAACAAAAAGGCAATCCACAGCCTTATTACACAAATGAAGATATTTTATTTTATACTTTAAATGTTGGCAGCTATCGAACACACTCAATGCTTTGTAATAAATCTCTGTAATACTTTTAATAGGCAACTATTTTTACATAGCTTAACCTTTACTGATATTTTTAAAAAAATAAAATAAACTGATTTTAAAATAATCTAACTTTATTTTATACATTCCAAATAATGCCTCACAGAACAAAGCTTAGCCATTGTTCCCAAACAATAAAAGCATTTTCAATCCTTAAACATTTGGGATGGCATTTCTAATTCATGAATTTATTTTAGCAGTTTAACAATTCCTAAGAGACTATATGTTGCTGCAGTAAATAATAAAAGCAAAAGTTAAAAGAAATGTTTAATAATTTGCCTACTAAAGTTTTTGAAACAAAATTGTACTTTTAATTTACTAGAATGAAAATATTACCCATTCACTTTGAGTGACACCACTATTTATTACTACTGTATTTATTTGAAATAAAATCAAAATGTTGATTTTAATTTTTTTCATATTTTGTTTGTTGTTTTAGTTTCTAAACCAGCACCTGACTGGGAGGGAACAGCTGTCATCAATGGAGAGTTTAAAGAACTGAAATTAGCAGATTTTGAAGGAAAATATGTTATTTTCTTCTTTTATCCTCTTGATTTGTAAGCAAACAAGTTAGTACATATGTGTTTTTGCAATATGTTTATTGAGCAAAATTATTTAATAGATATTTCCATACATAGACAAAAAAATAGATGAAAGGAATTAAGGGATTTTTTCCCCATGTTGAATAGCAATAGCACTTAGACTTATATACTGCCTCACAGTGCTTTACAGCCCTCTCTAAGCAGTTTACAGAGTCAGCATATTGCCGCCAACAATCTGAGTCCTCATTTACTGACCTCAGGATGGAAGGCTGAGTCAATCTTGAGCCGTTCAGAATCAAACTCCTAGAGTGGGCAGTGAGCTAGACCTACAGTATTGCCTTCTAACTATTGTGCCACCATATTTTAATGTCTGAAAACATTAAAATGAGAGAAGGAATATATAGCACTGAAAATGGCCTGCTTTGAAGACTTTATTTTATCATTGCTGACTTTTTTAAGCATAATTGATAATAAATATACACAAATATCTTATTTATTCTTGCAACTGTAAAATTGCAGAGGTTTACTAAGATACTGAAAAAAGCTGAAAATGTGCAATTGATTTATTTGTGTTACTGAATAAATGCTTATTAATATCTTAATGTCATAAAATACAGAGTTATAATGGCACTGTAAGGATATGCCCATGTATAGCACTTGTCTGAAATGTTCAGAATAGAATATTAGTACCCAATATAATAAGGTTACAGTTCAAGAAATTTTCTTAAACACTATGGAAAAGATATTCTTGCGTTAGTAATATAGCATTTAAAATAATACAGCATTTAAACTATTATTTCAGTTTTTAAAATATCTAATTTTAATCTCTCTTCAGTACATTTGTGTGTCCAACAGAAATAATAGCATTTAGTGACAGAATTGAAGAATTCAGAGCAATTGATGCTGAAGTGGTAGCTTGCTCAGTAGATTCACAGTTCACTCATTTAGCATGGTAAGTTCTTTTCCCTATCTTTTTACTTATCGGTAAATTATCGGTAGTTAACCATTCAGCTTTGTAAAATTCAAATAAATGTGATACCTGAAAATTTTATTATAAAATCAATAGCATTTCAATTTATAATCCTTATGCCATAAATTTTAATTTTATCTGAATTAATTGTATGTTATGAGTCACTAAAATAACAAGGGCTGCCTCACTCTTCCATTAAGAATTTTTTCGCTTAATTTTATACAATGGAATTGAATTCTCATTTTTGTCATTAAATATGCTTTGGGAACATGTTTATTTATGATACCAATAATTATCTATACAAGATCAGTGTAAAGTATAAAATAATGCTACTTTTTATTGTAATAGGATAAATACACCTCGAAAACAAGGAGGACTTGGACCAGTGAAGATACCTCTTCTTTCTGATTTGACACATCAGATTTCAAAAGACTATGGAGTTTATCTAGAGGACCAAGGACATGCTCTTAGGTATAATATTAACTATTCTGGATTTTTAAACATATATTGCAGCAGTGACAAATGAAATACAGAATGGCTCAACTTTTTAAATCAAATATTTGTTATTATATCTTATGTGGTGCAACACTTAAATATTAGGTTAATAATTACCAAAATTGTTTTAGTAATCCAAGATCTATGTATTCAAATGATGGTCAAATTAAACATAGTACAAAGCATTTAGAGGATTTTTAATTATTTTTAATTATTTTGATCTAGTATATGGTATAAAAAAGGGTGCAGCAGATACATCTTTCACTATTTTAAAAAATGATTTTTTTCTTGTTCATTTTTCTCATCTTTTCACAGAGGTCTGTTTATTATTGATGACAAGAAAATTCTTCGACAAATAACAATGAATGATCTCCCTGTTGGCAGATCGGTAGATGAAACCCTTCGTCTAATACAAGCATTCCAATATACTGACAAACATGGAGAAGGTACTTCTCTATTCAGTTTGGTGCGGTAGTTAAGATGCTGGCCTAGAAACCAGGAGACTGTGAATTCTATCCTGTTTTAGGCATGAAAGCTGGCTGGATGATTTTGGGCTGGTCACTCTCAGTCCAACTTACTTCACAGCTTCGTTGTTGTCAGAAAAATAGGAGGAAGAAGTATTATGTGTGTTCGCTACCTTGAGTTACTTATAACGTAATAAAGGTGGGATAAAAGTCAAATAAATAAATGTTTTGGTAGTAACAGTAATTAAATACAAAGTTATAACACTTGGAATATGGTTCATTTTTTCCTCAAAACTCCAAGCTGGAATAATCCTGAAATTGTAGTATCTTTCTCCTCAGTATACAAAAAAGGGAAGCAGTGGGCGTTCCCTTTCTTCATATTGTTATTCAGATTTTTAAAAATCCTACTTAGATTCATAGATCTGTAATAACCAGAACTATACCATTAAACTGCTATCACTAGACACTGCCACAGATGGTATCAGATCTATGTCAAATGCGTAATCTGCTACCCTTTTGACATCTTCATCAAGATTATTCACATTTGATCAGCAGAACGACTAAGTACCTACCATTTAATTTGTATTTCTGATCTATGTCACTGGAGAATCTGTGGTACTTTGCTTGTATTGATTGAGAAAATTAATATGTTGTAAAGTGCTATAGATATCCTACTTTCGTTGTCTAAACTGCATTTTCTGCTTGTAAAACATATTACTAATATTCAAATAAATAATGTTTCTTTGTGTGTTGAAGTTAAACACATGTACCAGAAACACGTCATTGGTTTAAGATTTACAGCATAATAAAATATGCAGAAGCTAACCTTGAATTTGGTTAAACATTCATCTAGTTAGAAAACAAGATTTTTATACATATGCACAGCAAAAATTAGACTTTCATGTTTATCACTCGATCTTAAGTAAGTTTATGAAGAAATAAATTAAAATGTTATTTAGTGCTGAAGCTATGCCTATATCCTAGCATATATGCTCCAGATACAAAGGGTTATCTGAAAAACACTCAGCCTAATCTAGGCCTGGGTACTTAGAATTAGGACTTTACAGTCAAATTTTTATTTGCAGAAAATCTTTTTTTTCATCTTTATAGTAGATATTTGGCCTCAATAGTCTACAGAACAAGATTAAAAAGACAAGTTTATTTGTTAATTTTTAACCAACATATGAAGGTTGGTCTTCATTATTTTCTCAGTTTGTCCTGCTGGCTGGAAACCAGGCAGTGAAACAGTAAGTTGTATTTTTTAAGCATTATCATTTGAAAAATGCCTATTAACACACACAATCCTAACAGAAAATGTTACTTGGGGAAATGTCGCCCATATGCCAAAAACAGTGTGCCAGCAATTTTAGTGCTATTTAACTATTTAGTTTTCTGCCCTGCATAAAAATGAATGTTTGATGCAATACTACTGTGACATTTTATGTGCTTTAGGTACATCTCATTACCCTGTCATCTTGCTTGGCATAGTGGGATTTAGGGCCTATGCTAGACCTGAACTACTAATTATTTACATCTGTTCAAATGCTGAACTTTCTCTCAGGTATGCTTGAAGCATGTAGCAATAATTCCTTCACCACATGCAAATGTTATATCAAGAAATTACTGCAGTTTTCAGTTCAGTCAGTCAAGTTAGAAATTCACAGTGAGCAAACTTTATTTCTTTCCTATATTTCTAATGCTTTATTTTTCATTTTTTGAATTCTTTGTAAAAATCTATTTCAGAAGAAAGTATGCCTCTTATATATTTTTTTAAGAGTTGATATTGTAGATTGAATTAATAGTCAAATTTTTCTATAGAATTCTATAGCACTTCAACAGAAAATGATTATTTGAGTTAGATGTAGATTGCGAAAACACCTGAGCCAGTATGTTTTAGTCATTTTTTTTCTGCCACTATCAGCCTGTCTTCCTCAAATCTTAAAAAAACCCTGTTATAATTACTTATTTTTACAAAACTCCTTAATTGGCATTGGCCATGGCCATTTTTAAAGACAGTGTGGTAAGTATACTGGCAGATACTTATAGTTAGGCTGGATTCGACTAAATAAAGCAAAGAGCCAAAATTGCTATTAAAGAATTTCTAACTAAGGGACTTCCATTTTTTAAAATAAAGTAGAATTTATTTAATATCAACATTGTAGAGTGTTGATAACTATCTGTTTTTAAATCAGTCTGAAGATTCTTTGAAAATGTGGTGATAAGGAAGAGTTGCAAATGAAGTTTTTTAAATATTTAATGTAAGAAATAATTTTAGGCTATAGATTAATATAGTTTTTCAAAACCAACCGTGCATGAACATAAAGACTGTCTTTTGATAGTACTACTTTTTTTCTTTTGCAGATAATTCCAGATCCTGCTGGAAAATTGAAGTATTTTGGTAAAGTGAACTGACTGCTTTCTTCTAAAGAGATCGCTTTCAACTAAAAATTATAAATAAAATTCCATTAATTTTGTTAATTCCCTTTGGATTTGTTCTTTTTTATAGTAATTTTATTAAAATTACAATTAAAAAGATAAACTAAAACAAAGTAAAATAAAAGAATAAAAAATGCAGTAAAGAAAGCAAGTAGAAAAAAAGAAATAAAATATAGTAAAAAAGTAAATTTATAAAGTCATATATAAATTACTTCTTTTCGTCACATGAACAATTGTAGTAGTACCTTCTTTTAAAATACAACAAATAATGTTTTTTGCATATCCCATCTTTTAATTGTAAACAAATCCTTAAAGCTTGTTCAATCCTGATCAGCAAAAGTTCTTTAAATGTTACCGCAAATAATGTACCTATTTTAAACATCAGATAGCTATATATTCTTTCCTTTTACTTCTAACCATCTTAATCTTTAGTCCCTTCAAATGATGTCCTAGAACTTAATTTCATTTTTTCTTTGTCCCGTTTAACAAAATTCTTCAAACCTTAAATAAGTATCTTTTATAAATCCAATATTGGAAAATTATCCAGATCATTCTTTTGGTTTGTATTTGTATGTCCTCTTTAATTATTAAGACATCAACCAATTTTATTTCTATGTCGTGTGGGGCAACTTTTTCCATATGATTCCTCTAGCCTGTTATTTTGAAATCCTGACCATATCAGTTTCAGTTTTGTCTGATAAAACCTGTTCCTCTTCCATATCTTTTAAATAAAATCTATCTATAGAGACAGACATTCTTAAAATTAAATTCTGGGTCCATTGTTAAAAATATCCTTTAATATGTCCAGTATTAAAATATTTCGTTCCATTCTATATTAATAAATGTAAGTGTTCTCCTTTAATTGTAACCTTTAGTTTCTTCTGTTTCCTTCTAGTAGCCAACCTTCAAAGTCTCACCGTATAATTTTTTTTAAAGAGAATTCAAAACAAAAGCACTTTCCATGGGGAAAGTAATTAATTAATTCCAAATCTTCAGATTCTTGGTTTGCAATTTTCCAAAATCAAAGTTCTAATCACCCTTTTGCTGTTTATTCCAAAAAACATTTTTTAAGGTCCTTAAACTTGTATTTAAAACTTCCTTCACTAGAAATGCTGTAAAACATGTTGATCCAAAGGATCTTAAAACAAAAAAATTCTGAAAATGATCAAAAAAAGATGCATGTGAACCCACGTACTTTAAAAGTACTTGATCGACTTCCGGTGTGACATCGCTAGGTCGCAGGCCGTCTCCCTCGGAGCGGTCTGACCTGGACTCCGTTAAGCCGATAAAACAGCGGCTATCGGCTGTTTTTAAGGCTTATAATCCCACCCCCGGGAATAGGGGGGGGGAGATCAGAGTGGATTAAAGGGCAGGGCCCCCGAACGCCCTAAGACTTTGTCTTGGGAGCGCGAAGGCG
>JANHFL010003848.1:22088-33757 GCA_032468155.1 Oxyrhabdium leporinum | reverse complement strand
TCAAAAGCACCCAGATAACAACTCTAATCCTAATCTGGCGGGTGGGGTGGGGGGTTAATATGCAAACCTCTTCTACAATAGTTTACAAGCTGGTATAATCAGTTTTGATTATTTCCCTGACCCTGTATTGATGCTGCGAAGTAAAAACTAGCAGTTGTCCTAAATATGGGGACCTTTTGAAAGAACATCTGCTACAGATTTGAAAGGGATTGTTTGAAAGAGGATTAGAGTAAAATGATTCACGGTAGAGACAAGCAGTCTGTTTCCCTCCAGATGTTTTGGACTAACCCACATTTCCAGCTTGGAACTGATCAGAACTAAACTCCAAAGCATCCAGATATCCTAGCTGCCCGTCCCCACGTTTAAAGATCTCCGTACGGAAAATGAACTGTTCCATTAGATGGTGCTGTCCGCGCAGCCCAAAGCCTGCCTGAGTAACTTTTTAGGCAGCCTCAGGGCATCATTTCCTAGAAAGATGAGGTAATCAGTAGGATGAAAGTGGGGGGAAGGGAAGGATGTGTCAAGTGGCGTTTCTGATTGGACGAGAGGACTGTGCGGGACTATAAATAAAAGCTCTGGTGAAAGCTGTGTAGGCAGTCAGCTCCACCGGCGTTCATTCCTCGGGTTTGATTTTGTTCTCGGGGCCCGAGGGAATGCTGGCTGCCTGACTGTGCCTGTGCCGCCAACGCCGCGCCCGGGACGCGAATGAAGAAACTTCTTCTATTGCTCTTCAACTATCGGGGACTCGCGAGAGGGGGGGGACGCAAGGGAAAACGCCGCCGAAAATGGCCGCCTTCTTTATCCGAGCTGCGCGGCCCGAGGACTGCGCTGATATTCTGCGCCTCATAAAGGTATACCTCGCTTCGTGTCGGCCTGGGAGCCTCGCCCGGTCGCCGTACGCAACTCCGACTGCTGGGGAAAATCATAACGTTAACACCAATGCCGTCCGGTTCGCCTCTTTTTGTTCTTACCAGAACAAATAAGTTTTGCGTAATATAAAGTATGGGGCTCTGGAGACGTCGAGGGAAGAGGGTGGGAAAGCGAAGGTTTATCCCAGGAACCAGAAAGGCGGTGCGATTCCCCCACATGGGTTCGGCTACTTTAATCAACAGCCTTCCAAAGGCCACGTGACTGTCGGGAGACATAAGCAAGGTCGACAGCAAAACCTACTACTACAGTAACATTCTCAGAGTCCCGACTATCATTTTTTTTTCTATTCTTTATATACAATTTCTCCTTTAAGAAAACAAAGGTTTCCTGGCATTTTAAGAATCAGCATTTTGTTTGTGCCATAAGTTTTCATGTGCCGAACTCTACAAAAGCGTCAGCTTGACCTTTAATGTGTTACAAAATTAAGTAGTTGTGATTATTTCTAGATAATGTACATTGTATTTATATTCTGTTTAATTTCCCTCCAACTTTTGCTGTTCTTTTTTCTCCTGTTCCAACTATGAACTAGATATATTTTACCATATTCCCTTTTTAATTATGTAGATTATAAAAAAAACTTAATTATAGATGTATTTGTTTAAGATAAGACCAAACTGATGTTTTTACTGCAATAAAGTAACAGAGCAGACAATATTTTACTGCCAAATATTGAACAATCTCCACCTGAAGTTTTACCTTTGTCCTAAAGTGATATGCTACACTACACTACTTGTTTAATTTTCTTGTTTGTTTTTTTTTTTTAAAGTTAAATCTAGCATTTCACTTGGAGGCAAAGGTAAAAGTCCTGGGGGGTGGAGATTGTTTTGTCAACCCTGAAACAACCTTTCTTCCTTTTGGACACATCTTTGCCCTCATGAGTTGGCAAAGAATTCCTTCCTCTTAGGAGTAGTCTTTATGATCACTAACCTCTGTGATACTATTAAAAATAAGAAAGTGGATTAAAACACATAACTTTCCAAATAAAAATAAATGAACTTGTGGGTGTTTATGTCTAATGGAATAGAAAATTAGCCATAATATTTTGTTTTGGACAGGAGCTTGCTAAATATGAAGATATGAAAGATCAAGTAATACTGACTGAAAAAGGTAATGGTATACTTCAAAATAAATCTGGTTAATTTACATGGGAGATTGGGAAATTAGTTAAATCATCCAATATGTTCTCATTCTGCAGATCTTCTTGAGGATGGTTTTGGAGAACATCCTTTCTACCACTGCCTTGTTGCAGAAGTGCCAAAAGAACACTGGACACCTGAAGGTGAAACAAGCATTGTAATGTTTAGAAAAAGATAAGATTTAAACATCTTTAATAGAATTATACATAAATATTCCCAGGTTAATACTTAAATATAAAAATATATCTTGGATTCAGACCTTGTCTTCCATGAATGGAAGGGTTTTTTTTAATCTAATTGATCAATTCTGCTGGCAGGGAGTGGGAGGAGACATTTTTAGTTATTCCTTCCCATCCGCATAAATATCTACTCTGGAAAGTCTGAGGACCATCCAGAATAGCATAATAGCTGACAGTGCAGGGAGGTCTAGAAGGGAGGGTTAGAGAATCATCTCTCCTGTTCCCTGCTGGCTGGATTCTACTGAGCATTTCGTTTAAGGAATGCTCCTACTGGGAAATCAAATTCTGAATCCAATTTGATGGCTCTTATTGTTGCTTTTTAAAAAATTGCTTAGTTATCCTTAAGATCATGGAGAACCAGGTATCCAGATATAATGGTAGAAGAAAAAGTGTAATTCCACTTCATTTCATGGTTATTCTTGTTTGACCCTAACTTATCGCAATGCAATTCTGTTAAATCACGTTTTCTTTAATTTGTCCCAATCTTCAGGTTACAGTCTCTAGCTTCGCCATGTACATGGCCCTTCCGTGTACATGGATGGGCGGGGAGGTAACTAAAAGATCCGTTACACAATAAAGTAGATGATCATGATATATGAGGTAAGGTCTCCAGGGACAAATACTATTCCCAAACATTTACCTCAAGTAAGAAGAAAGTATAAAAGCACTCGGTAGATCAGAAATCATATATGTAATTTCTGTTTTTAGAAATCTGTAAAGCACATTAAGACTATAAAATCAAATTGGAGTCAGTAATGTCTTATACAGATGTAACTGGAAAAGGCCAAAAATTGAAAAGTGAACACTTGCTCCTTTTTAAAAGTAGTAGTGAAAAACACTGGTAACAATTAACATGGCTGCTGCAGTTCAACTGAAGATTCAGCTGCAATTCAGTTGCTCTTAATGTTTAGATGTCACAGATGAAACAAATGCTGTTGCCTCCTTTAAAGCACCTTTGCATTGTAAACAAACCTTCAGAATTTATTTAGAAGATAAATACCAAGGACTTTGATTTGGGAAAAGTCCTGATGTATAAATGTAAGAACAGTCAATTACCACAGCATTCTGATCTGCCGTTGTGAATTTGTTGAAGTTTGTATTGATCCAACATGGCATAAATAGGATATGGAAAGAGTATTTTTAACCAAAAAAACCCCTCTAATTTTAATGACAAACTGACACAACTGGCAGTGTATTTCAGCTGTACAGTTACTGGGCATGTGCAAGTTCAGTTAACTGCATCATATTAATATGACATTTTCTTTGACAAGTTTTTAATTGATAGGGATCTGTACTTTAACTGCTACTTCTTATTGCATCTATTGAATTTTAAATGTTTACTTTTGCAGCATAACAGATTACTGTATTTTTCGCTCCATAAGATGCACTTTTTTTCCCCGAAAGTGGGTGGAAATGTCTGTGTGTCGGTTGCCGGTCCTTTGGTGAATAGCAGCTGGGACATAGGGGCAGGGTCCTTTTACAGTGCTGAACCTCGCCTCTTCTGACTCTTTTCTGCAGTGCAGGAGTCAATAGACAGAGCTGGCACATGAGAGGACACCTGTCTGCGGTCCTCTCAGGCTCTGCTTGATATTTTTTTTCTTGTTTTCCTCCTCTAAACCTAGGTGCATCTTATGGTCAGGCGTGTCTTATAGTGCAAAAAATATGGTAATTTTGCATGATTACAATATCTATTTTGACAAATGCATGTAAAATTTCAAATACACTTAGTTGTTCTGTTTTAATGATGTTCTACCTATGTAAAATAAAAATAACTTTCATTGCAGGTTATGGTATTGTGGGTTTTGCCATGTATTATTTCACTTATGATCCATGGATTGGAAAATTGCTGTATCTTGAAGATTTCTTTGTGATGAATGAATTCAGAGGTATCTTAGATATTAAACATTAATATTTTAGAATCATGTTATAAGCCGTATACCAATCTGATTTATAAAATTAAAATTTTCCTATCTTTAGGCTCAGGCATTGGTTCAGACATTCTGAGGAATCTAAGTCAGGTAAGTAGATGATTATGACTTTCCATTGTATAGGGGGGAAAGCAACTGATCAATTAAACTTATCTTCAGTACAAATGGAAATTTCATTTGATAAATTATTCCATTCATACTTTGTTTTACTCATTGATGACTATCCAGTGGGTCTCTTAGAACAATTTTCAAAGATTTTTATGTTTCCAGGAAACAATTTTAGAAGATATATATAAATACTGATCATGTAATTCCCTTTTGGTTCTAAGCTGAGTTATATAAAGCATAGAAATTAGAAGTAGTAAGCCAACAAATATCAAAGGCATGAAATAAGAAAAATGTACTTAAAATTTATTTTTTATTTATTTATTAAATTTAAATTGCCGCCTATTCGCCCATGACAACTCGGGGCAGCTACAGAATATAAAACAATAAAAACTAACAAAAAGAATCAAATTAATAAAGTATAATATAACAAAATCACTCCCCCTCCCACCCCGATGACAGCAGATCACAGGAGCCATTTAATTGGCTCCATCCCTCTCTGGGTTCCCCAGGCCCGCTGGCAGAACCAGGCCTTCAGGGCCTTCCGGAAGGCTATTAGAGTGAGGGCCATTCTAATCTTTGGGGGAATGATGTTCCAGAGAGAGGGAGCCACCACAGAGAAGGCCCTTCTTCTGGGTCCCACCAGGTGTATCTCCCTCAGGGATGGGACCCACAACATTCCCTGCCTCCCCATTCTGATGGGTTGGGTAGATGTGACCGGCAAGAGACAGTCCCTCAGATAACCTGGTTCCAAGCCATGAAGGGCTTTAAAGGTGACAACCAGAACCTTGAATTGCATCCAGAAGCAAATCGGCAACCAATACAGCTCCCGCAGGAGAAGTGATACATGTGCACACCAGGTTCTGCACAAAACCATGCGGGCTGCTGCATTTTGCACCAACTGGAGTTTCCAGATGCTCTTCAAGGGCAGCTCCATGAGTGACTGTGAGTAGGGACTGTTGGTCCAGGAAAGGGCATAACTGGTGCACGACCCGCAGTTGCACAAAGGCCCTCCTGGCCATGACTGCCATCTGCTCTTCGAGCAGGAGTTGTGAATCCAGGAAAACCCCTAGATTACACACAGGGTCTGTGCCATCCCATTCAAGACCAAAGATGGCAATTTTCCCTGAGTCAACGAACCCCAAACCCAGAGCCACTTGGTCTTGCAAGGGTTTAGTTTCAACCCATTGCTCCCCATCTAGCCCCTAACAGCCTCTAGGTACTGTGAGAGGGAGGACATAGCATCACTTAACTTACCATGGGCCGAGACATACAGCTAAGTATCATCAGCATATTGATGATATCTTAGTCCATGGTGATGGATGATCTCACCCAGCGACTTCATATAAATGTGGAACAGGAGTGGAGAGAGTACTGAGCCCTGCGGAACCCCGTAAAGCAATGGGGAAGGGCTGGATCTCTCACCTCCTATCAACACTGACTGAGAATTATAATTATAATGAATTATAATTCTTTTGGTCCCATATCTCATCTCTTATTTATAAATAAATGTTAAAACTTTATTTAGTCCTCTGAGAAAATCCAATTAGAGCTACCAGAAAGAACATCATATATATTTAAACTTGAACAAATAAGTCAACTTGATATTTTTATCTTTTGTTTTTATTTTTTTAAATGTTTATTCCTTTTAAAATGTTTATACCCTTTATTGCCAAAAGTTAATTTCTTTTCACTTTGTCTTTTCTCAGGAATGTCTTCATATTTTATTGGGTCTTTTTGTAGGTCCAAGATAAGAATGTTATTCATGTCACTCTTCTGATTTATTACTTTTGTGTTTAATTTATAAATCCAGTATAACATCTTTTTCCATATCATTTTTGTAATGTGTCATTTTTAGATCCACATTCAAAACAGCCTCAGTTTCAATCTTGTCCTTCTATCACCTTTTATATACAAGCAAACTTATGAGACAGTTCTGAGTGCATTGCAAAATATCTTTGAATTCTCCCTGAGTTAAAATAATTCTCTCCATCCTTGAGTATATTTTCCTTTAATTATAATCTTTATGTCAAGCTTCAAAAGGTTTTTGCTGCTGCAAATATTATCACTTCTCAGCTTGCCAACAAACTATGGGGCAGGGAAGGGAAAGATAGAACTTAGATTCCAGGCATCAAGATGCCAGTCATGAGAACCAAGGACATTTCAGCAGGTGTTTACCAGAGCCAAAAGTCTTTCTCACAATACCAGGAGTCTCCATTAGACAATGTGACCTGGTCTAATAGGGGGGAGGGAAGACCTGAACTTTATGTGGATTTGCACGAGAAATAGTTAGATCTGGTTTTGCCCTCATCTTTGCCAATATGATGTACTCAATAAAGTTTTGCATTAAGAGAGTGGGTCGTCTCGGTTGTGCTTGCTTTGGTTGGGTTTGTCAGTCAGAACATTGACACTTTAGTTCTTTCTGATTGTCTCTAGTGTTGAGCCTTCAAAATTTCTTGATATGTTTTTATCTTGCACACATATTGACATGGAAAGATTTCTTAGATTCAAAATTTTCAGATATTTTAATAAGATTTTAAACAACCAACAAGGATTCTTATATTTAGTTTCACAATCTTATTTCTAATGCATCTGGCCCTTTAGTCTGTTTATAACTTTGCAAAATCAACATTCTAATTACCCTTTTGCTATTTGTTTGTTTATTTTTAATAAATTCTTACATGAAACTTGCATGAAACTTATTTTGCTGAGGATTAAAGGAGAATCATCTGGTGTGATGAAGGCCAAAATCTACCACGAGCGATGTATTTAGAGATTGCTGTAGGAATAAAAACTTAAGATAGGAGAAGGGTTTTTAAACCAAATGGCTGAATTCGAAACATTTAAACACAACCAAGATGCATATATTAATAAGTCTACTATGCTATGCATATAAATTGCTATCAAAATATGACAAACAAAGAGAAAAAGTAGAAAATTGTATGATAAAATGAATGCAAATTTTTAAACAGTTGCAGCAATGGTAAGACTTACAGAAAAAAATACCAATAAAATTTATCACATGCTAAAGTTTAAAAAATGGTAAAAGTATTTCATAAAAGATTAAATAATTGCAAAGGCCCTTCAATAATTACAGAAATAGATAAATTATACAACAGAAAATGCTGCAATGTGATGATACAGAAGGAGCAGTTTATCATGTGTAGTAGTTGTATATAAAAAAAAATCCCCACAACAGTACTGAAAAGAAATACATAGCATTATTTTAAAATAAAATTAAAAATGAACTTTTAATTGAAACACCCAGTTTATTTTCTAAATAATAATTTTCTAGTAATTGTTTCACAGTAAATAAAATAAAAATCAATATTTTATAAGCCATATGCTGACAAATGTGGCTTGGCATTGGAAAAGAGACACTTTGCAGGCAATATCAGATTTGAAAACAAAATTTGAAAAATATTCAGCAATGTAAAAATAAATAGTATAAATTCAGAACAGAAGTTTCATTAAATTTTAGCAAGAATAGCTCCCCTATATATCAACAGCACACAACAAGGTAAAATCAGACACTTAAGAATACAGTTTTAAGAGGGAAATAATTGATGTAAAGTCAGTAATTAGAAACAGTTCCAATGTTTACAAATATGTTAATGCAATCATCACTTGGATATAGTGGAAGGGACTTTAAAACAATGCAGTTTCCCAACTTTGTTTTTACTATTGTTCCTTTCCTTTATTTATTAAATTTGTTTATTATTATTTCCCTTTCCTTCTGTCAAAATATGCCAAATAGTGGTGTTATCAGTATTACACATTTCTTTAAAATGGCATAAGCTTAATTCTATACATTTATTTATTTAATTTTGAATCAAATTAAAATTATAATAGTCATCTGTAAGCATCAAGAACATTTGCAGAATGTAACAGTATAATATAATTCTTTGTGCAGAAAAAAATATACAAAGATATCTGGCTCGACAAGAGTACTTGTGCAAAAGATCTTGATAGAGTAACTGCAAACTGAATAAGAATCAGCAGATTATTGTTGCAGAAAAGAAAAAAAAGCCTGCATCTACTGAAATGTTACTTCCATATTCTGAGAAAAAAATAATTCGATTGTTTCTATTATTCTACTGTTTTGATGAAACAATACCTCAAATACTTGTCCAGTTCTGAGCATCAAAGTTCAACAAATTTCAGAGAAATTAGAACTGATTTAGAGAAGGACAATGAAAAAAAATCAGGGACTAAGTCTGTATAACGAAAGTTGGTATGTTTAGTCTTGAGGAAAGATTACCAAGGAACAAATATAAACCTTCTTTTGGAATACCTAAAAGGAGGTTAGGATTTATCCTTGCTTATTCCAGAGGGCTGGACTCTGAATAATGGATTTAAGTTACAGAAAAGCAGATTCCAAATGAATTATCCTAACGGTAGAAGCAGTTTGACAGTGGAATCAATTTTCCAGTGAAATTGGGGCTTCCCCTACTTTGATGCAGTTAATTAAAGGCTAGCTTGTCACTTGTCTGGGATATTTTAACAAGGGATTCCTGTAGTGAGTAGAGAATTGAAATCAATAGCTTATATGACCCCTTCCTTTACTATGATTTTATAATTGTATGATTTATCTACAGAATGGAAAGGCACAGTTTCTCATATTTTTGATCTAATACAAATTCATTAGATGAGTTTTATAAGACTAGTTTTGTTTCAGTCACCACTGAAATATAACAATAAATAATGCTAATAGATTTTGGGACCTAAAATGGTATATAAATATTATTATGCTTATAAGATATCAGTGAAATGATGCTGATAGAAACTGGCTCAAGTATATTTTTTTTACTGTAACAACAGCAATATTCTTACCAAAATACAATTTTCCTCAGTTCCTGAGTAAACAGGCCATACAACTTCACTCCTAAGTACAGAATAGTAGTGATAAGATGCTTTCAGATTCCTATAACCATACAATAGCAGAAAATGCATATACTTCAGAGGTCAACACATTTTATGTGCTTTCTGAGCTTACTTTCTTGCAGACGTTTGGTTACCAGGCTCAGTAACATCAAGAGAATGAATTTTGCTGATTGTTTTTATATAACTAGTTTGCCTTACTAGACTTGAGTATGGTTTTACCTTGATAGTTTCTTGATAAAAATATTGTTTCTTCCCTGCTACTACTTATTTTTCTTTGAAAGTATAATAAGATTTTAATATTTTATATTCATTTGACTTTTGTTGTTGGTATTTGAATGCTGGGTTGTACCTAGTTGTGTTATTCTGCTGGGAGTTGTTAGTTCACCAGTGGGCTGGATTCTTAATAACTTTGAGTATTTTCATATTTCTTCTGCAAGAATGGAAGATGTTTTAAAGTCAAATTGGAGTGCATGGGGTGGTCCTATTATATAAATAGAATTTAGTTTTTTACTGAATGTAGCATACTTTCAATATTTTATTTGGATGTTCTTCCTTAATTTTTTACTCTTAAAATTTTTCTTTTAAATTACAACAATTTCAAGAAGTCTATAAATAGGAAGAGGGATTAAATCACTAATGAAAAAGCATATCTTTAAATAAGGAGATAAATAAAATATGAGATTTTTTTTACTACATATATTGAGGTCAGATGACAAGGATAATATAATTAATTTGCACTGGTTGTACCTCTAAAATGGGTAAAATAGCCACCACTATCAACATCTGAAATAGATTTCTGATATATTATGCAATTATAACTTTAATCAATTTATAAAGCATATGGATTGTTTGTATTTTATGGTCATGATTCTTAAATTGTTGTAAAAGGTTTAATAATAAAATATATTTATTTATTTAGAATGCTTTTATGCTTCTTGAATATTTTGAGTCTGCTGTAAATTTTTCAGCTTCTTAAAAAAAATGTTGCCATGCCTTCCCCTCAGTTGTCTTTGAAAGCCAATATTCTTTACTTGGAGAGGCAATTTCTCTGTGATTCTGGACACACAGAAAAAGCATGACATGTGCTTCTCCAATGCCTGTACTACAGAGACATTTGTACTATCCTCGTCTTACTGTTCCTGCATAAATACTTGGGTGCAAAGGACACTTCTATACTTCCCTGCTGGTTTCACATACTACTCTGCTAAATTATACAATGCTGCGAGATACTGGGCAGCAGTGCTGAAAAATTGTTGGATGATGACTTGTGCCATAAATTAAATTTATTGAACATCTAGTTCACCAAATTAGATGAATTTGATAGGTCTGTAATTTGATAGTCATAGTTTTATACATTCTAAACTTTTATGGCCATTATACCCATCTAATTCTCCTTGTTTTGGATTCTTATAAGCTTGTATAAACACTTTCTATTTTAATATCTTCTAGTTTTCTCATTGTTTTTTGTTTCTGATGTATTGTCTATGCTTTCCCTCTTCCTTCTTATGCTGGTCTAGGACCAAAATAAGGATTTGATATTTTCATAATCACTGATAAAGAAACAATTTTTATACTTTTAAAAGTGGCAACTACTAATATTATTTAGCCTTTGCCTCAGATATTTCTAATACTGTTTTCATCTTGTTTTTTCCACCTTACATTGTTCTAACTCCATTGAAACTTCTTTAACTTTAAGAAAGGTCATGAGAATTACAAAATTATTTTTGTTTGAAATTCTCTGGATAATAAAGAGGACTTTGTACTCAGTGGAACGTGGTTTCCTTTTGTACATTTTATATCTTTATATACAATCTTCAGTGGTAAAACATGCTGTATTAGATCACAGGAGTGTATATATACACCTTGCTTCATGGGGCAGTAGGAAAGCACTGGCCCAAAATTACTATGAATTTTTTGTGAGTGAGTGAATACAGAAAAACTCAATTTTATGGATAGAGTTGAGTAAAAAACTACTTGAGCATTTTCAAGCCAGCTAATGATTTGGCCTATGTTTTCCAGATGTACTGATACTCTGAGAATCAAAATTAATAAAGAAAGAGGAGCTATTTAAGAGACTGTACTCCCATCTTTTTAGCCCATTTCACCACTCATTCCCAAATAATATATGTATGTCTAAACTGCAGGTTGCTTTGTGATCTGGCCATGGCTGATTGGTCAAGTACAGAAAGTAGTTTGGCACTGGGCTGATTAATAATGCATTGAGTCAATATCTATGTAACTCTTAACACTGAGGTATTTGCTGTGTACTAACATGGTTTTGTGTTTAATGATCCAAAATTCTATAAAGGTCCTATTTAAAATGGGCAAAGTGCAGGAAATGTCAATAGTTAGTTCAATAGCTAGTTCAGATTCCACTTCTTTCTTTCTTTCTTTCTTTCTTTCTTTCTTTCTTTCTTTCTTTCTTTCTTTCTTTCTTTCTTTCTTTC
>JANHFL010003847.1:102308-113806 GCA_032468155.1 Oxyrhabdium leporinum | reverse complement strand
ATGCATGGAGGCTCAGGGAGGCAGGAAAACAGGCCTCCCGGAAGTTCAGGGAGACTGGAAACGGGCCATTTTCAGCCTCCCTAGAGCATCCAGAGCAGGGGGGAGGCCTTTTTCCCCTTCCCAGAGGCTCCAGGAAAGCCTCTGGACCTCTGGGAAGGCAAAAACGCCCCCCCATGATGCAGGAGGCCTACTAAGCCAGGCCCACCATGACCACACCCACCCAGCAACCAGACAGCAAATCCATTGCTGAGATTTTTGAAGCCCACCCCTGTGAAAAAGTAAGTATATATTCTTTGAGTTCTATGGCTTTGTGTATCAGGATATAGTAAAATCATTTGGTCCTTAGCAGTTCTTAAAAGTAGGTAAACACAACATCAAATGAATAACAACACATGACATATTATACCATGTCATCATCTATTTTACAAAAAGAAAGCCAAGAGGCCATATGTGAAAACTAAGTACACTCTTACGGCTTCAATAGGTATGAAGAGGTTAAGTGGCAGTCAGCTGCTGCTAATCAAACGCCCTTAATCAATTGATCATCAGCAAGTATGATTACCTCTATAAAAGTCAAAGTTTTAGGACTCTGCTGGTGTCCAGCATTGAGGTATGTGTTAAGAGAATGCCAAGGAGTAAAGACTTCAGCACTGATTTTAGAGAAGCAATTATTGCTGCCCATCAGTTTGGGAAGGATTGTAAGGTCATTTCCAAACAATTTAAAGTCCATCATTCTACAGTGAGGAAGATTATTCACAAGTGGAAAATATTCAGGACAGTTGCTAATCTCCCCAGGGGTGGGGGTTCCAGCAAATTCACACCAAAGTTAGAACATGCAATGCTCAGAGAAATTGCAAAAAATCCAACAGTTACAACTCAGACTCAGTTAGAATGTAAAATGTTAAAGTTCATGAAAGTAAAATTAGAAAAATATTGTGGTTCGTAGTGTGTGGTTTGTATTGAAGGGTTACCAGGAGAAAGCTGCTTTTCTCTAAAAAGAACATGGCAGCACATATTAGGTTTGCAAAGTTGCATCTGAACGAAGCACGAGACTTCTGGAACATTGTCTTTTAAATAGAGGAGAGCAAAGTAGAGATGTTTGGCCATAATGTACAGTGCCACTTTTGATGAAAACCAAACACAGCAGATCAGCACAAACATCTCATACTGTCAAGCACAGTGGTGGAGGGGTGATGAATTGGGCTTGTTTTGCAGCCATGGGACCTGAGCACTTTACAGTCATTGAGTTGACCATGAACTCCTCTGTATATCAAAGTATTCTAGAGTCAAATATTAGGTCATCTGTGCAACAGCTAAAGCTTGGCCAACATTGGGTCATGCAATAGGACAATGATCCCAAGCACACTAGCAAATCTATAACAGAATGGCTGAAAAGGGAAACTATCAAGGTGTTGCAATGGTCCAGTCAAAGTCCAGACCTCAACCTGATTGAAATGATGTAGTGAGATCTCAAGAGAGCTGTGCATAAACAAATGCTCACAAATCTCAATGTATTGAAGCAACGTTGTAAAGATGAGTGGGTCAAAACTCCTCCACAACAATGTTAGAGACTGATAAAGTCCTACAGAAAATGATTACTGTTTGTATAAAGATTGAAAAACAAAAAACTTTACAAAAAAAAGAAAATGATTGCTTCAAATTATTGCTGCTAAAAGTGGGTCTACAAGCTATCAAATCATAGCGTGTACTTAAGTTTGTTACACATGGCTTTTCCATCTTGTCCTTGTTGTAAAATAAATGACAATATAGTGTCATATGTCATGTATTGTTGTTCATCTGAGGTGATATTTACCTACTTTCAGGAACTGCTAAGGACCAGATGATTTTTATTATGTCCTGATACTTGAAACCATTGAACTCAAAGAGGATGCACTCCCTTTTTCACATGACTGTAGATTACCATCCTGCTCATGCAACTCTCAGATACCCCAAAGGCATTAAGATAGTCCCTGGTCGCTTAGTTCTATGTAGATCAAACTTTTTCAACTGTATAGTTTCTGAATATGAGTGACCCTAGCTCCACTTATTCTAGGCAGGCTAGCTAATGGCCACACTGGAAGGAAATACTCAGACTTGTACTCTCACATTTCCAAGGTATAAAATTTTGGAGGAATAACATTAAATATGTTTTAAAAAACAACAACACTGCATTCCAAAGATTGAGATTTCAACAATTTTTTTTATTTAGTAAGAGGAGACCAGCGATTTTTGCTTCTCAAGATCTAAATAAAAGGTTGTACATTTGAAGCTCCTCTTCTTCAATTCTCTGGACATTCAGCCTTTTTTGTGCTGTGGTCTCCAATATTTTGGTGGTGGTGGAGGTGGAGGTGGTGGTGGAGGTGGTGGCGGTGGTGGAGGAGGCGGTGGTGGAGGAGGCGGTGGTGGTGGAGGAGGAGGTAAATGGCAGCAAACATATCCACTTCCATATGTAGTAGTACAGGCACAGTTTGCAGCACTGTTCACACCATAGCTGCACTGCTTTGCACAGCCACCATTGCAATAGACATTGCAATGGCCCTTATAGCCTGTAGAAGAGAAATTCTACAGTTAGCGTTAGCTAGTGATAAATTTTATGAAAGATTTGCAAGAAGAGATACGGGTAATCCTTGTTAATCTGTGAACTGGCTTCAAGTGATTTTTATCATAGCCTCTATATAAAACCCCAGAAGTCTCAAATTTTCAACCAACTTGCAGTTGTTCCTCTCTGTTGGCCAATCAAGGAAGAGAACCTGATGGTTGAATCCTCCCTAAGTTCTTCAAGCAAAGACTTGAGCACACTGTCAATGTTCAAGGCTCTCAAACTCTTTTAAAATCAGTCCCTCCTCCTGGATGAGAATATGACTAGGCTCACCTAAAGTTCATCCCTGATGCTGTGTGTTATCTTCATGTCAGGGTTCCGTCTTCCAATTGATCACCAGCTGAGCTATGCTAGATGGGTCTTGGACATCTAAGGCTACAAATAACTACTTCCCATGGATTCAGAGCCTAAACTAATCTGTTGGCACCACTGCCCTGGCACTTCAAGACAACGTCCAATGTCCAGGATTCTGCCAGCCATATATAATTCCACATTTCTCCACTCTTTATATCCAGCTACTTGGAACTTCAGCATTTGTTACTTTCTGAGTAGTGGAGCACCAACTTTTGGTTTCCCTTGTTAGCATATACAGTCCCCCCAGGAAATAATGGAAATTGTAGTCCAATTTGTAAGGAGGAAATAAAGGCTGAGAAGGTTACCCTTTGGCTTTAACTATGCATAAAAATCTTTCCACACTTCAACTGTTAAGTGAAAAAGAAACATCCTTAGAAACTCTTTCTTTGTCTCCAGTATTCCCATTATTGGCCAGAACCTCTCTGGGGGAAGGTCTTCTTTTCCCTCCAAACTTAATATAGGAAAATAGCTGAGATCTTTCAATGATTCTGTCATTTATTTCATGTATTTAGTATTCAGTTTTCCAAAGTTTGCTAGATTGCAGGGGAAAACTCCAAACTAATGACAATCTTTAGTGGATATCATATCCAAAATTATTCAGTATATGCATTTGGTATGTGATTTGCCTTTGTTCTTCAGTTACAGGCTTCCATTAAGTAGCATGATGAACATAACATTCAGCACACTGCTATCTTTTCTTTACCTCATATGGTTTCAAATTATTTAAAAAAGCTATTCATTTGCTAAGGGTGTTGGTAAAGGCTGGCTATTAACAATAATAAGCACACAAGCTGTGATCACTCCCTCCAAATTTTAGTTAACAAACACAATTCTGTGTTCACATAGAATGCTAGGCCCAACTATATGCACCAAAGTGTGGTTTAATGTGATGGTCTGATTTTTACAACAAAATAAAATAGTAGCTGGATTCTCTACAATATATTAAATCCAACTTCCAATTCTATAATATTCTAATCTAGCATGTTGTGCCAACCCATTCCTACCCTGGTACCCTAATATTTCATGTTTTTTCTCATTAGTTAATTTAAAGCGCTATTCTAATCTACAAGCAGTGTCTTAAACAGTTTCCCTATCCACAAAAGCATCAATATAATAACAAGACTGCTTCCTCCATAGTTTTAATAGGACTTTATCTTCCCTTCATTACATTTCTATATGGCTATAGCACCGTGGGAGAACCAACCACTATTCCTCAAGAAAATAATTGCTGTCATATCATTTTTAAATCAGAAATCATTTTAGGATAAACTGATCTAGCTCTCAACCCTCATTCCCCACCATGTCAGTAATTTCCCATTCACTGTTACCTGCAGAGACCACAGCAGCCAGAAGAAGCACTGCCAAGGCAAGGAACACAAGCCTCATGATGAGCTTGGTCTGGATCTCACTTAGTGAGTCCTGGGATCAGATGTTCCAATGAATGGAAAGATCCTTGGAAGATCAGATGAGGAGTGTGGTCTGAAGCTCAGTATTTATAGAAGGTTCAATAAATTGACTGGGAGGAGATTGCTGGATGTGATGTACATCTATTGTGTTGGAACACCATTGTGTCATCCTGACCCTGACAGGACACAACAAGAACTGTTCATCAGTTCTTGTCATTTTCCATGTAGTAATTATTTGGTACAAGAGGCTGGATCTCTTTCCAAATCCGGGTGTGTGGATACAAAGAGATGTGGTTGATAAGTGACACCCTTACAACTTTTGAAATCAAACATGTCAAGCACACCTCAGAAGAGAATAATAAAATGTAGACCTATCAAGATTAAGATCTCTAAAGAGAAAACTAGCACATTCTCAGGTGGCTTACATCTTGTGAAGTTCAGCACCTGTAACAATGAAGGCCTCTGATGGTAGGCAAAGAGTAATCGCTCAAGGTCTATGAATATTTTGTTCAAAGGTTTGTCAGTCTATATTTTTTAGACTTCCACTTCAGGTTTACTTTGGTATTATCTTACAATTAATTTCCTCATCAGTAGAAAGTGTCGTTCTGAAAGTAACTTTTATAAAAGTTGCAAATGGATCCTTATAAAAAATAAAAATATTTTTAGATACCTCACTTCCAAAGCTGAAATTTGTACGTTTGAATAATTCTGAATTCGTAGGAGTTGCCCTGTGATAAGAAGGGTGGCCAATAAATGTAATAACAATTAAATAAATAAATCTATATATTTTACACTGTTGGTATGGAGCAATTGGTACATCTTTCAGAGAGGCAAAGAGTAGACATTAAATAGTCTGAGATCTGCCAAGCAGATGCTCCTTCAAGAAAATTCTTGACCTGGGTTGATGACAACACTGTCCTTCAGAAAGGAAGATCAAGAATATCAGCTGTCCTTGACTTGTTGCTAACCAATAAGAAAGACATTATCTGTTAAATGGAAATAGCAGGAGTATTGAAGCACTTAATGCTGGAATCCTTTTTTAGGGGAAACTAAAACTAAAATTGAATATTATCTTTGACTTCAAAAAGTTCCATATTATGTAAAGAAAAATGAATTCAAATAAATTGTTTAAAAAGACATATTAAAAGCACAATTCTAAACAATTCCAATGAGCAGAAAAATGGAGGACAAAAGAAAAAAAACAGTACGGCTACATAAAAAGCTTAATGAATATTGAAATCAACTCCTTTGTGGTATTCTTCAGAATCTTCACATGCATAAATATTAGACTCACTTGTCAGTAGTTCCCTTTCCTGAAAATAGGGACAGTGTTTTTGATCATTTAGTCATGTACTACTTCACTTTCTCCAGGATTTCTCAACTACAAATACACAACGCTTCAGTCAATTCATTGGGAAAAAATTGCACTCATGGTACTCGAGATAATTAGTTGATTCTCTAATATGAAGGTGTTTTTACCTGGCTTTCTATTTATCAACATTTTCTTCTTAATAATTTGGATGATGAGTTGGAGGATCTACTTATGACATTTTCAGGTGAACTAAAATTGGAGGGATTTATTTATTGAAATGTGTATGGCTGCATTGTTATGGCTATGAACAGCCAACAACAATTTAAAAATACAACCTAAACATCATAGCAACAAATAGATAATCAGTACATTATGTATATCTAGATTATTGCTAGATTATAAATATCTAGAAGACAGAAACAACATTCAAAATCAAAATGAAAGTTTGATCACGGGCTAAAAATAATGTTTTTAAAAACTGAAAACAACTATTTGAAAGGGACAAGTGCAGTCCTTCACTTAGAGAAAAATTAATCAAATGCAGAAGTTTAGAATAGGAAAGATCTAGCTTGATAATTAATTAAAACTGTTTCAAAATTACAGTTAATCATAAATGGAGTATTAATTAGCAATAAGCCATGGTTGCAAATAAGGCAGATATAATTTTGAGTTGCATCATCTTAGAAAGACAGGATGTCTTTCATTTCACAAAGCAGGACAAAAAATAATGATTATCAGTTACAGGAAGGCAGATTCTAACTGAATGTATAAAAAAACTTTCTAGTAATAAGAGCATTTTAACAGTGGACCCAATTATCTAATAAGATGGTTTCCACTTCACTGGATGTATTCAAAAGGGAGTTAGACAACCATCTTTCATGGATACTTTAATTGAGATTTTGCCCTGAGAAGGAGGTTAACTTGAGTGTCTGGAATTTCTCTTTCCAGTTGTATGAATCCATGCAGCTATTGAAATACCAAACTTTGGATCTGTGCTGATGTTATGTGCTGCTGTCATTTATATTTTGAATCATGCACATTTCTGAATGCAATTTTTATGAAATGGTATTTCATAAGAAAAACAAATCCAAGGAAAATTGATAATATTGCAGTCTTATCCAGCCTCATGTCTCCCAGCCTAGAGAGCACATATTAAAATCCTGTAATATACATATTGTATAGTCTCAGAATAATACATCTCTCTTTGTGCATTCTGAATATCCAAATATAACAATGAGATCAGGTGCCAACATAAACTTTTTTGTTTTAATAGACAATCTGTTCCATTACACTAATCAGTTCATCAATGCTGACGCATTTCTTTCAGGTTGTATGCTACATTCTGTACCTGTTTGACAATTGCCAGATGAGCCACTTGGTCAAAGTATCCTTCAATGCCACCTTTACATTGTAAAGATTAGTTCACAGTCATAGACTCCTTCTGATGTTTTTTGTTCATTTTCTTTATGATATAAATCAGTGCCATTTACAGTTGATCTTTCTGATCAAATGGTGAATCTAAGTCATAAATCCTATCATGCATGGCTGAAGGACTACAAACAGCAAGTTAATGTTCCATGATCCATTTTGTAGCTCAAACTATAGACAACATATCCTTAAATCTCTGTACCAATTTTGTTACCTTCCTTTGAACTTGTTTTAATTTATCAATATGTTTTTGGAAATATAATGCCCAATATCATACACCATACTCCAGATGTGGTTTTAGGAGTGCAGAATAGAGGACCATAAGAACCTCATTCCAGGTAGTCCTCAACTTACAACCATTTGCTTAACAATTATTCAAAGTAATAATGGTCTGAGAAAAAGTGACTTATGACCCATCCATGAAGTCACAACCATTGTATTATCCCCACGTTTACATGATTGCAATTCAGGTGCTTGACAACTGACTCATATTTACAATAGTTGCAGCATTTTGCAGTCATGTGATTGCAATATGCAAGCTTGTTACCTGGCTTCTGACAAGCAAAGTCAATTGAGGAAGTTGGATTCACTTAATAATTGTGTGATTTGCTTAACAAACATGATTCACTTAATGACCTTGGTAAAAATGGTCATAAAATTGGTCCCTTCACATGATGACTCAATGACCACATCACTTAATGACCAAAGTTCCAACTGTGGCTATAAGTCAAGGGCCACCTGTATATCTTTGCTAAAATACTTCTAATTTAGAATTGTGTTAGTCCTTTTGGCAAATATTGGCAAATATTGCTGACTTATATTCAGCTTGTTGCTAATGACTTGAGCCCTTGTTCTGTTCTGAGCTGGGGCCATGAATCATCCACTTTATATAACTTTCTTCCCTAAACTTGAAAGCTAGTTTGGTGTAGTGATTAGTGATTAAAACACTAGACTAGAAATATGGGGACTGTCAGTTTTAGTCCTGCTTCAGGCATGAATCCAGTTCAGTGACTTTGGGTACATCACTCTCTTTTTCAACCCTAGGAATGAATGACAGGCTACTTTCAAAATCTTGTCAAGAAAATTGTAGGGACTAGCCAAGGGAGTAACCAGGAATCAACTCTGATTTGAAGGCACAAAAAATAAAGTAATACCTTACATTTCTCCCTCTTGAAGAATACAGTATTTCATTCACTTGAGGTCACCTCTCCAGCCTATCAAAATTAGACTGAAATCTTGTTTGGTCATCTTGTGTATTGGTCAGTGCTCTCCATTTAATTTTATCCACAACTTTGATACAGTACACTATCAATCCCATTCTTGAAATCATTGATAGAAATGTTGAATAACATTGGCCTGAAGACAGATCTCAATAGAATGCCTCTGGTTGCTACTCTCCAACTCAGTGAAGGGCCATTAATGCTGAATCTCTGTGTGCACTTAGAGTTATGGATTGAACAAACTGCAATGTTGTTCAAACCTTACTTTAACAGCATAACAATGAGAATGTGATGTGGAACTCTGTAAAAAAACTTTGCTGAAATTGGGGTAGATTAGATCCACAACATTAGATCCACAACTTTGCAGATGATACCAAACTAGCAGGAATAGCCAACGTTCCAGAAGATAGGCTTAAGATACAGAAGGATTTTGATAAACTTGAACATTGGGTGCTATCTACCAAAATGAAATTCAATGTTGAAAAATGTAAGGTTCTACATTTAGGCAAGAAAAACAAAATGCACAGGTACAGTATATGTGGTACCTTGCTTAATAGTGGTGACTGTGAGAGGGATCTTGGAGTTTAGTGGACAATCACTTAAATATGAGCCAGCAGTATGCTGCAGCTACCAAAAGAGCCAACACAGTTCTAGGCTGCAAAAAAGAGGGATAGAATCAAGATCACGTGAAGTGTTAATACCACTTATAATGCTTTCGTAAGGCCACACTTGGAATACTGCATCCAGTTTTGGTCGCCACAATGTAAAAAAGATGTTGAGACTCTAGAAACAGTGCAGAGAAGAGCAACAAATGATTAGGGGACTGCAGGCTAAAACATATAAAGAAAGAATTTTTTGATGAAAAAAAGGATTAGGGGTGACATGATAGCAGTGCTCCAATATCTCAGAGGCTGCCACAAAGAAGAGGGAGTCAAGCTCTTCTCCAAAGCACCTGAGGGTAGGACAAGAAGCAATGGGTGGAAACTAATCAAGGAGAGAAGCAATATAGAACTAAAGAGAAATTTCCTGACAGAACAATTAATCAGTGGAATAACTTTCCTCCTGAAGTTGTAAATGCTCCAACACTGGAAATTCTTAAGAAGAGATTAGACTGGATTATTTTTTTTGTCTACTAAAGTATAAATAGTCCTCACCAACCATAGTTGGGACCAGCAATTCCATTGCTGAACAGCACAGTCATGAAGTGATATGTCACATTACTGTGTTGACTTATGACTTCAGTCCCAGTTGCAGTCATTAAGTGAATCACTTTGAGTCATTGAGCGGGATGTCACATAATCACAGCTTGCAAGGACCTGCTGGCTTCTTCACTGACTTTGCTTTTTGGAAGATGGCTGTGAAGGTCACTTATGACAATTAATTGATTGTAAATGCTGTGATGTTGTGACCATTCTAAATGCATGCTGGTTGTCAAGTACCTGAATTGCAATCATTTGGTTATGAGTACACTGTGACAGCTGCATCTTTGAGGACTGGTCATAAGTCTTCTTTTTCAGTGCCATTGTAACTTTGAACAGTTGCTGAATAAATGGTTAGTAATGATACTACCTGGAGTTACTTGTCAAGGAAGGACATGATCTATTTTTCACAAAGCAATACTGACACTGAGTAATCATGGCATTATGTTCAAGATGCTTACTAACAATCTGCATTATTATTTGCTCCGACATCTTTCCAGGGATTGGTATTAGACTGTTAGTTAATCTTTCTGGGACTCCATCTTTTTTCTCTTTTTATACTGAGGAACTTTTTGCTCTTCTCCAGTTTTTGGGCACATCACAGGTTCTCTAGGATTCTTTAAAGCTTATTGGCAGACTTCCTAACAAGCAATGGACGCAACAATCTTACTCCCTTTGAGCATTGCTGATATTAGCTAGACATGTAATGAAACATCTGCAAGCAAACAACTAAGCACAAAGATCATCAAGAACTCCATGGTTCAACTCTCAGGTACATAATGTATATTCCCTTCTGTTGAGTTTCAGATAAGCCCACTAATTGTCATGTCACATAAGTTTCAATTAAGCACTGTTGGTTATTTTTTAGTTGACATTTTATGAAAAGATATTATTTATTTATTTATTTATTTATTAGTTTAATTTATATACCGCCCCATTCCGAAGACTCGGGGCGGTTCACAGCAGCTATTTAAAAACAGTACAAAATACAAGTTTAAAATTAATTAAAAGAATTAAATTTTTTTTTGCTGTGCCCCGTTTAAAACATTTTTACAAAGTTTTTTTTTTAAATATTAAAAAACCCCGTTTAAATTAATTTAAAAGCTTTAAAAACCCCTCAGTCAGAAATAAGCTTTGGCCGGGTGTCCAGAAGATTGGAAAAAAAATGACCCAAAAATGAGAAAGATTGGAAAGAAGGAATCTCCAAAGACTGTTCAAGATACAGGGAACACAGGCTGAAGGAGAGAGATAACAAACAGGCACAAGTGGTTTCACACAGAGGTTTAACAACGATTAATCAAGCTAAACAAATTGTTATCAGGGTTCCTTTTTTTTTTTGGCATAAAATACAGAATGTACAGGTAATCCTCGATTTACGGCCACGATGGAGCCCAACATTTGTTGCTAAGTGAGACATGTGTTAAATGGGTTTTGTCCCGTTGTCTTGCCCGCAGTTGTTAAGTGAATCACTGTGATTGTCAAGTTAGTCACATGGCTGTTAAGGGAAGATGGCTTCCCCCACTGACTTTGCTTGTCGCAAAAGGGGGCACTGCAACTGTCATAAATACGAGTCAGCCGCCAATACAGCTGAATTTTGATCATGTGACCCTGGGGAGGGACCCTGTGACCACATAATCCCTCGCGGGGTGGAGTCTGAACAACTGAATGGACCGGAGTATTTATTGGCCGGATGCCCTTCCTGTCGCCAATGTGGAGTTTTTTATCCCAGCAGATATATTCTCGGGGTGTCCAGAGAGAGAAAAACCTGCCTCTACCTAGGATCGAACTCACAGCCTTCTGATTGTGAGGCGAGAGCTCCACCTCTAGGCCACCGCACCACTCTTGGATTATCGACACAATGCAGGCCATCAATATATTTTTAAAAAGAACAAACCCGCCTCCCTTTTATTTATTTTTTTATTTATTTATTTTTACATTTATATACCGCCCCATTCCGAAGACTCGGGGCGGTTTACAGCT
>JANHFL010003847.1:79988-93308 GCA_032468155.1 Oxyrhabdium leporinum | reverse complement strand
GGGGGCGGGGTAGGAAGAATATTTTTAAATTATTTGGTCCTTTAAAAAAAAAGAACTAGTTTAGTTGCTGTAACAGAACCATGAAGTTCTAATCTTCTTCTAGACATGAAAGCCAGCTGGGTGACTTTGGGTCACTCATTCTCCCTCAGCCCAACTCACCTCACAGACTTGTTATTGTGAGGGAGAATAGAAGGCAGGAGCATTAAATACACTGCTTTGAACTGTATAAAATAGTAACAGGAAATAAATAGGAAATAAAAGCAATACATTTCATCTTCCTTCATATATAATACCCCTACCCAGCATTTTTATTGACAGATATTATAATATATTTTGATATGAACCTTTCAAATTGTTGAGTGTTATAGACTGAGGTTATCCAGCTTTTTAAAAAATAATGACTGTTAATTTCAGGTTCCAATACATTTCTGAAGAAAAGTTTCTTTTAGAGTCATATTTCACACAAAAAATTTGAAAGCATTACCAATAGTAGACAACCATCCTTGAAATGACCCATAAAATAGAAAAAAATATATATTAAAATATATTCTTCACAGAGTCCTCAAACAGTTCAAACAGAGCAGCATGTGCATTGTTATCATACTGGGCAGTATCTGTATCATCTTGGGAAGACTCTCCCATCTCTCTACTATAAAAGTAAGGCAACTTCTTCTTTAGATGAAGTTCAGCTCCAAATGATGGTAGGGACACTTCCATGTTGTATTTTTGGCAAGAATACAGAACTAGTTTGCTACTGTCTTTTTTTCCGAGAATTTTTGTCAACTTCAGCAATCTAATCTACAGCCTTGCTCTGTCGTTAAATATACACCAGGTTAGGCAATAGTTAACCCTCTTAGATCAGCTAAGATTACTCCCATCTCCCTTCTATGCATTATTTTTTTAAATATTGAATTTCAGGGAATTATTGTTTGTGTTTATTTGCTAGATTTAAAGCAGAATATATTGTACTTCCTCCAGTTACGGTTTATTTATTTGTATTTACTTATTAGATTTGAAGTAAAATACATAGCAGTCCCTCCAAGTTTTCCCAACAATGCACTTTGCAGAGAGAAAAAGAGATTGGTTGAAAGTCATTTGGGAGCTTCCACTGTTGAAGCTTAAGTTGAACTTTATTTTGTGAATGCTAAGCAAAGCATCTAAAAAAACTAATTTCCGAAACCCACAACCTATGTCCTCATTCATTCTCTTTCATTTTTAAATTAATTTTTGAAAATTATCAAATTCCCATTTCTACACTAAAGAAAATGCCTTTAAAAGTTCCTAACTACAAAGAGATTAATTAAATTAATGAGATTACTCTCTCCACTTAGAGCCATTTTCTTTCCTTTTGCACTTTAATTCATATACCAATCACCTAGTTTTATCATGATTCAATGAGCCAGTGCTTCTGCTACTATACAAATAATCAACCATTCCTGGTATATATTTATACAATATACTAGGCCAAAGATAAAAGGCCATGGGGAAGTTTGTAATTCTAAGCAACCATTGGAAACTCAGCCTTTGTTTTAGCATGCTGTCTGAGGTAGTCATCTTAAACTATAATATAATGTCTTTTGGGTTTTGCCTGTTATGTTAACTTACTAATTGTAGTTAGTCAGGATTATGACTGAAAGCATTCCATAAACAAGCCTTGAAACATAAAAAGCATGATAAATTTCATCTATTCTATTTTCCCTCCCTCAAAACATGTGAAGGATTCTTCTGTCATTACCTGCAGAGGCCATGGAAACAAGCAGGAACATAGCAAAAGCAAGGAAGATGGCCCTCATGATGAATGGCTGGACCAGATCTTGTCTGAAGAGTCAGGATGGCAGACAGAGACTAAAAGAGAATTAGTGGAGTAAGAATTGAACCCTACTATTTATGGAGGTTTCACTAAATCAAGAAGGAGAAACTTGGAAGAGCATGTTATATGGACTGTTCTCTTAGAACATCGTGTCATCTTGACCTGTACATGTTCTTCCAATTATGTCCTCATTTCAATGTATACTTCAGTTTGCACAACTTACATCCACTGTCCCAAATAGAATTTATGTGATATCAGGTGCCAGAACACTTCATGTCTATTTAAGTTCCTGAAAATCTGTCAGGTAATACCTGAGAGAACAGAAACATGGAGCACATCTCAGAAAAGAGTAAAAGAACAGATCATGATCTTTGATAAAGATTATGGAACAAGAAATAGCTGAACCAAATATCCTTATGAGACACAGCCTTCCCCAAACTGGTACAATTAAAATGCAATTCTGGAAATTAAATTCCCAATTCAAGGGGAAGGCATTATGTTCAATTAGATTATAACAAAATTTGCCAGTAAGCAATTACTAGTGGAAGTGATGATGCAATGCGGTTGTATACTCACTCAATTATAAGAAAACAAGGTGAATTCTACTCATTCTATCTAATGTTAGAAGAAAAATCTGGTTCATTCATTCCAGTATATATTCTGGATCATGGTCAAAGAACACAAGATAACTGCTTGAAGCAGAGGTAGAGTTTATTCAACAGTGAAATGATCAGCTTAGCAATCAATGCCAGCCATGAGTTAAAAGGGAAAGCTTGGTTATAGGAAAGGTTGTCTTTTGTTTCAGGGAGCACATGAATGTGGCCCGGCCTGGGGAATGCACTAGGCTAGATAGGGAGGAAATGTCTTTCCTCACTTGTGGGGCCTTGTAATTGCTGCCCTTTGTGAGTCCAGATTTTAATCTGGGGTGGTGAGTTCAGAGCTGGGGAAAATCCTATTGTGAGTTGTGAAGGATTTCCATATCTTGAAGGGATTTTCTTATCTAGTTCATCTGTTAGTATTTGCTAGTTTCCAAATTCAAAGAGGAACTTCGTAAATTTCAGCCTGGGTGTCAAACATAGGCAGAAAGGCGCTTTTTGTTTTATCATTTGGTGATTCACTGAGAGATCAGGGATGGTTAAGGTTGATGAGTGGCATGGAAGAGCATGTGGCATGGATGGTTTTTCCTTCTCACACTAAAAATCAATCTACTCTAACTCTTTCCCATTAGTCATCAGTTTCATTCATCAAAACTTCATTGAAATATTCATATCAATGTTTCTGCTCTCTCAAATATGTTAAGACCATTCACAATCTAGCTATGTGAAACAGAATCCAAAACCTTTTTATAGCTTATAGAAGCCAAAAACAAATTTGTTTTTCCCCCTGAATTATATACCACCAATTTGTCAATCAATAAGTAATCCTTCATTCCTTTTGAACTTTTGTAGGATCCTTTACATTCTACAGACAGTAAATAATTTCTTTTAAAATAGCTGTAGTTTTGATTTGCAATAATGCCAGTAAGTAGTTTGTACATTGTTGGCAAACAGCGCATGGATCTATAGTTTCCAGGCTCATTTCCCTCCTTCTGAATTAGGAATGTCTTTCCAGTTAAGCATTTTTATACAGCTATGTTGGCCAGTTTTCTTCATAATTATTTCTAGCCTTAGGCAGTAGCTCAGGAATTGTAAAGGTAGTATCTAACTACCTGTATGTATGAGATACCTAACAATGCTATTCTTTGTATTTGGGCAAACTACATACATAATTGTTCCAAATTTAGGCAATCCAAATTCTTTCTCTGTTCTCCTGGTATTATATCTTCTATCCCAATGTTGACTTCTTCCAAACAGAATAGCAGCGTTGGAAGGGAGTTTGGAGGTATTCTAGTCCAACCCCCTGCTCAGGCAGGAGACCTATACCATTTCAGAAAAATGGTTATCCAATCTCTTCTTAAAAACCTCCAGTGCTGGAGTATCCACGACTTCTGGAGGCAAATTATTCCACTGATTAGTTATTCTATCTGTCAGGAAATTTCTCCTTAGTTCTAGGTTGCTTTGCTCCTTGATTAGTTTTTTTCCATTGCTTCTTTTCTTGCCTTCAGGAGATTTGGAAAATAGGTTGTTCTTTTCAATAACAGTATGTCTGGAATGGTGTGATCCAGGTGTCAATCAGTTTGAATCTTAAAATTGTGTGTGTGTGTGATCTTCAATACTTTATCTGTAATTTCATGTTTCCAATAATTTTGTTTAGCAATGTGAATCTGTAAATTCTGTATAAATGTCAGTGTATATCTTCCCTGCCTTTTTTTTTTTTTAAAAATCAGACTGTGTAATTTTGCTGCACCGGTTATTACAGTCAACGGTTTCATCCTTATCTTGGCACAATCACTGTTTATTATGTGACCTAATTCTTTTCTATTTTTACCTTGATGACATTTATGTGTATTGCTTGTCCTTGGGCAGCAAAAAAAAATCATTCCTTTGGTGTCCTTTATTTAATGCACTATTCTTAAGTGAATTTTCCTTCAGTATTTTTCAAAAAATGCCCATGAAATGCTTTTGTTTTCCAATTTCTAATACCATTCCAAGGTGTCTTTGGGGATTCTCCGTCATCTAGGTCATGGTTATCGCAAAGGTGCTTTTTTTCAAAAGGCAACTGGACTATATTTTTTTCCTTTGAGAAAGTAGAGATTTTGCTTCTCACCCAAGAAGTTTCATCAATTTATCAGTCAGAACTAATCCTTCCATTCCCTCCACAAGTACCAGCTAGCCAGAACTAATAAAGCTTCTTGCTGTTATTTTCCATGGTCATATTTTTATTCCAGTTCTGCAATTTTTTTCTGAGGTTTGTTTAATTCACTTGTCTTGATGGAATCATTAAATCCTAATTTTTCTTCCTCTGCAATTTGTTTTACCAGTAAAAGTTCTTGTCCATCAGTCTTCCTTGGAAATTATAATCTTGACATTATTGAGGTGGCAAAGGACAGTGTTTCTCAACCTTGGCAGCTCTAACACATGTAGACTTCAACTCCCAAAATTCCCCAGTCAATCTTAGTGTTGCTTAGGTTGAGAAACAATAGTGCAGGGTATTATTAAGTCAGCAATTTTTGTGTTTGCTCTCAACATCACCAAAGTCCATTTGAATCCAGATCACCATACCTGAAATATTGGTATTGCCCATGAATTGATGGCTCTGATTGTATTTCTGTCATATAAACTTGACTTTAGGATTCTCCTTAATCACTTGCAATATTTTAAGCTTGTTTCTTTCTTTCTTTGCTTGTATCAAACATCTGATGTTTCCAATATTCCTAAATATTTATATGCTTGTTCAGATGTCAGACTTTGGTGGTTACCCCATTTATGAGTTGAAAATCATCTTTGGAATTACTGATTTTCCTTTAGCAATATTCTACTTGGTCATATAATTTTAAGCTATCCATATAAAAAAATAATACTTGATTTTTAAAATTTAGTTTTAAAAATCGGTAACCCTATTTTGCATTATTTAGCAACCTTGCCAATGGGATCATTATCAAAATGAACAATAAAGTTGATCATTATTGTCATTGTGTTATTATTATCATTTCTATATAAAGTTGAAAGCACAAATATGGACTTCTCTTTGTTACTGCTGTATGTCAGGGCAATGCTCAAAATTGCCCGGATGTCTACTGCCTTTGCCAAGTTACCAAACATTTGCTACACAATAGCAGACTCCTTGCCCCAGACAACTCAGACAGCATGGAGCCAGTCAGAGAATACTCTTGGCAAGCATATCCCAATATCACTACACTCCAGCAACTACAGCACATTGTGAAAAGAAAGATACTAGAGCAATTCCAAAAGGTATGACCTTAATAATGCAAAAGCAAGCACACACACAAAAAATCCCACCAGATTGGACAGAGTGAAAATGTTCCAGGTTCCACTGGTGAAATAGTAGCATTTTGTGGAAGCTAGAAAGGGCACCTTCTCTATCATATTATCTAACATATGGAAGAGCCAGGGTGTAAGATATGAACAGCCCTCACCCTGCTGGCATTTAGGATGACCATGAAGACTTGGCTATTTCCTCAGATACTACGGCCAGGAAATTTATATTGTTATAATTGCTTAATTTTTAAAAATGAAAAAGACCCAGATTTTTGGACTTCTGGGGAAGAATCATGATGAACTAGATATCTCTGAAGGAGCATGGTATTTTTCTGGCTAAGACTCTCCAAAGAAAGGAGAGTTTCTAAGATCACACATTTGCACTCCAGACAGCTGCTCCTCAGGAGTAAACTACAGGAAGGGAAGTTTCCACAATTGACTGAAAATGTGCAAATACATAATTTAGTCCTTTTTTCCAATTCTGAAATTGGAAAATCAGTTTGTGAAGCTGGATGCCAAACTGAGTGCTTAGAATATCCAGATTTTCTGTCCAAAATTTAATTATGAAAGATATTGAAAAGATGTTATGTTTGAAACATGTGGTTTCTTTTTAAAAGGGCTGAAAGAAAAGTTGTCTAAGTCTGTTATTCATCATGGTAAAACTTCAATTATATATAGTTTTACAGGGAATTCAATAGACAAGCTAAGGATAAGTAAGAACACCAATTGCAATATCCAGTTAATTACAAAATGGGGTAGGAAATTGTGTGTGCATGAACCAAACACCCCTCAAATACATTTCATCCTTGCTGCCTTATTTATTAACATTATCTCTCCAAGAAACTAGCTATTTTTAAAAAGCACTCAGGCTCCCTTTTTTATGACCCTGTAATCCCTTAATTTCCAGTCAGGATGACTGGATGGAGCTGAGTATTTACTGGCTGGATGCCCTTCCTGACACCACATGAAGTTTGTAGCAGATATTTTTCTTTGTGCCCTAGGAGAGAAACATACCAAAGCACTCAAGGCATTTCCATAAACTATCATTCTAAAGAAACAGTCAAAAAGTAAAATAAAACATCACATTACGGTATAGATTAACTTTAAAAAGTGATAGAATAAATATAATTTAAGGTTTTACAAGCAAAATATCACCCTCTACTCATCTAAAAGAATAAAGGGGTATCTGACATTCTTATGAGGATAATATAGTTTAGTATTTCATTATTGACTAAGAAATTGAATGTGGCGCATGCAAGATCATCAGATTCTGTCTACAGCATACTCAGTTGATAGCATGTCAGACATCACTGAGAGGTTTCTTATCCAACACATGAAGGGGTTATTTACTTTATTTATTCATTAAATTTATATGCCGCCCATCTCACCAGTATCGATCCTTGGCTGGAAGTGAGCAGCAGGCAAGCAAGCAAAGCTTCATCTATATTTGCAGCTGCTAACATCACCGCCTCAGCACCACCTCAGATCCTCAGGGTTTAGCTTCTCATAGGAGTGTGAACCCCACTGCAAACCACATGTGAGAGATCTGGGTTGTGCACTCCTCCTCCCCCCATGGAAATTATTTTCCATGAAACTGATCCCTGGTGCCAAAAAGGTTGGGAACTGGTGCTTTATACCCCTTAGCTTTTCTAACATTTTTTTCTCTCTCTGTAGGTTTCTCTTTTTCCTGACACAGCAGGCTTCTAGAAAAGAGAATGATTGCTTTGCCAGAGGCCTAAATTGGTTGCTTACAAGGAGCTTTCAAAATTAGTCTAATACCTACATAAAATAGGTGGAGAACAGCATATGTAGCCTTAGGGTTACAAGTTGCCTATGTCTCATACACTTCTTTTGTAGTGGTAATACCGTATGTGTGATTGTCTCAGATAGAGATTTTTTTTTAATTCTGAGGAACTTTTTAAGGCAAAGTGGGTGCAGTAAGAGGACCCATTTATTGATGAAGCAGAACCACCAGGCATGTGTGATTTTGGGCAGCTGACCACATGGAGTTGAGAGTGGGGTGGGTGAGTGGTTATACCTTCTCTTAGACTTTGCACTTGAGCTTCCTTGTGCAAGAACATGTATTGCATTGGCTGTTGTCAGACTCCCATGATGCCATGTAGGGGTTGTGTAGGGGTCATAGCTGGCTCTATAGGCAAAGTACAAATCTTAAGTGTTTGTCTGAGCTAAGCTTGGTTGAAGTTTCTGAGGGTGATGCAATAATTAATGGTTTTGCCCTGTTTTGGCTTTTGGGTGAGGACTAATCTGCCTTTGTTCAGACTTTGCTACAGAGAGTAATGGATTACCAAATCTGCATTTCTAAAAGCTGCCCCAGTTCAGTATCTGCTTGGACACAGGGAGCTGGGACTCTTGAGTTTCTGTCTCCCTTAAGATTTTTTTATTTCTCTTTTAGTGGAAATATTTTATCCTGCCTTTTTAAATATTCCTCAAAATATTTAATTCTTCTGGGGGTTGGGGAGGGTAGCTTCCCACACGGGATAAACATTAAATGAATGAAAGAGATACCAGTTTAGGTAAAATGGAAAATGTAGAAATGTATCTTGCTGGAAATAGAAAAAAGAAACCCAAAAATGCTCTTATGACCCCTAAAATTATTTGCCCGGTACTATTCATGGTGTTAGTAAAAGTAAAGTAAAAAAAAGTAACCAAAAAAAAGCAAGGAAAATTTAGAGGGAAAAAAATCACCCAGGACCACAAAATTTCTGTTGTTTCTGAGAGTAGAACTTTATATATCAATTCACCATTGGCAGAAAGCTAAAGAAGCTACATTTTTGTTTTATGCCCTAGCATCTGAGAACCTTCCACAGATGATAGAGAGGCGCATATGGATGAAGCTGTTTCTGGTTTGCTTCAGCATTGTTTTTCCCATCTCTTTGCAGGATGTAAAGGACATGTGGCCTGTGGATACATCGGAGGCTACTGTAGTAAATTCTGTTACAGGCATTATATCCACTATTCCTATGACTATGGCACACAGGGTCTCCAGTGCTGTGTGGTTGGTAGTAAAGTCTAAAACTTCCAAGATTTTTTTTAATGGAAAGTAATTCTATATACATTATGAATAACCATTAGATCTATTAAGGAGTTCAAGGCTTAAAAACAGTCCTAGACTTCATTAACAGAGGGGTAGAATCAAGATCGCAGGAAGTACCACTTTGTAATGCCTTGGTAAGATCGCACTTGGAATGTTGCATCCAGTTTTGGTCACCGCAATATAAAAAAGATGTCGAGAGTCTAGAAAGAGTGCAGAGAAGAGCAACAAAGAGGATCAGGGGACTGGAAGCTAAAACATGAAGAATGGTTGCAGGCATTGTATATGTCTAGTTTAATGAAAAGGACTAGCGGGTGACATGATAGCATAATAGCAATATCTAAGGGTCTGCCACAAAGAAGAGGGGTCAACCTATTCTCCAAAACACCTGAAGACAAGACAAAAAGCAACGGATGGAAACTAATAAAAATGAGAAGCAACCTAGAAATATGGAAAACTTTCCTGACAGTGAGAACAATTAACCAGTGGGAACAACTTGTGGATGCTCCGACACTGGAGGTTTTCAAGAAGAGATTGGACAACCATTTGTCTGCCCAGCCTGACTTTGCCCTTCCCCAGTTTCCTCCACAACCAACTCCTGCTCTCTGTCAGCTGTTCGTCTTCCCCTTCAGATTCAGACTCCAATGGGGACATGACATTCTCCAAGGTCCCTTCCAACTCTGTTATTCTGTTATAAAAGAATTTTGTGGCCCCAAAACATTGTAAATTTTGCACCCATTAAACTGGGGGTTAGCAACTTTTTGGTGACAGGAGACCACATTTACTTTAGGAGGAGGGAGAGCTCTACTGTGAGCAAATGCATTGTATGTGTAAATTTCCCTTTTTTTCTGGTCTGATGCAGGTTTTTTGTACTCAGAGGCCTGCTGGATTGGAATGGCTTGTCAACCCCAGGAAGTAAGCACATACTGTAAACACTCTTTAATATTTTGGTTTATTTATGGATTCACAGGGAATGCTAAACATGGCACCTCTATCTTGCTGTTCCAAACTTTTGTCAGGAAAAAAAATCTAGTTAAGGGACTTGGGAGTGAGACTTGGTTTTGTGGTTTGGAGAATTGCTATCTCTGGTCTTGAATGGAATGGCCCTGTCCCAGACAGATCCAGTGCATAATCTGGGGGTTCTCCTGGATTCACAACTCCTGCTCAAGAAGCAGGTGGCAGTCATGCCCAGGAGGGCCTTTGCGCAACTGCGAGTAACATATCAATTATGCCCTTTCCTGGACTAACATATAGGAAAGGGTATAATTGGTGCCCTTTCTCTGCTCACAGTCACTCATGCCCTATTCTTGACTATTGCAACCCACTGTACATGGGGCTGCCCTTGAAAAGCATCTGGAAGCTCCAATTGGTTCAGAATACAGCCATCTAGTATACACTTCCGAATCTCCTAATGGTTTCTTGTTCATAGAATAACAAGATTCAACCCTTCTTAGCTTTTCTGAGATTGGCCAAGGTTAGCTAAATGCTGCCATCTGCTGTGTCTAGGCCTACTACTGCTGCTATTTGTAGTAATCTATGGATTTGTAATACTGCAATTAAAGTTATATGCAGATCTCATCAATAATCCTAGAAGTTTTCAATCCAGAGCAAGACAACCCATCTGAAGTCTTCTTGAAGGCACTGGAGTCCTTACTATTATAAGTTGCTGCAACAAAGAAGCCTTTGCTTAATCTAACAAGATTTTTCTCTATGCATTTGATTGTCAGTATCTCCTTCCAAAGAGTTAAATCTCTAAACTAATATATGCTGTTAAACTAAGTAGTTTTAACTGAGATATGCAAAATGTTCAGTTGTGGAAGTTTCAACCAAAGAATATAGCTATTCTGATTACTGACCATTCTGAGGTCAAACTAATTGCAGTACATTAAGAATAGCCTATTTCAAGGTTGTAATATTCATTTAACAAAGCATTCTGCATCTCCCTGGTTCTTGTAATCAGATGGTCTCTTAAAAGAAACTTACAGATCATAGTTTGACATGAGATCTTTGGAATGTTTTGTACATTCAGTAAATAAATAACACTCCCTCTGACTTTTAAGCAGTGACATCAAAATAAGACATCTGGTTTAATTTGCCATGATAAAGGACTTGGGAATGGGGACTATACAAATCAAAAGAATATTTTCCATCCAGAAATGGACTTTCCATCTTTTTATCCCAATATGTATCTTTTATAACTGCTACAACTTCAGTTCTATTTTTAAAATTCCTCCAGCAATTAATGGTAACATTCTATAGTTTTAAAGGATGATTATATTGAGTATGAAGACGATGAATTCAAACTAATAGCAAGACTACACTTATTCCTTTCCCCTACCCTTACTCTGAACGGGAATAGCATATGGTGCCTTATATTCATGAATATTCATGAAAGGGACACTACTTTTTATGTTCAATTATGGTAATGTAATGCAAAGTGAGAAATGTTTATAGCTTTATGGTTTGGAAAGTGCTATATGTCCTCTTTTCTCCATTGAGATTTCTGTCCCCTTCACCAAGAAAACACACATATACACAAAATCAAGATATTGATGTGGCTTTATTGAAGAGGAGCAGACATGATGATGCCTCCTAAACAGTCAGGAACTGGAAGGAGCTCCTCTTGCCTCATCTCAAAGGATCAGCCATCCTCCTCTTTAGCCTTTCTTTGGAGGCGTGCAGCAATACAATCCACGTGAGTTGCAGTCACAGGCATAGACTCTGTTGTATAGTTTGCCACAGTATTTGCCACAGGAACCTCCCTGATCATGGCAAGATATTTGTCCCTTGCAAGCTGCAAAGAGATGGGGGGGAAAACAATGCTAAGGAAAAGTGAAAAATCTTCATCCATTTTCAGAAAGACTTAAGAGGAAATGTACAGTTGACAGATAAAACAGATAAGAAATAAGAATTAGCAGGAATTCAGAGTCTTGTTTTAAAATAATCATGCTTTTAACCTTTTTGGATCAACTTTACCATCTTATTTTCTAAACTCAGCACATACTAGTAGGTTCTTCGTGCATCTTATAGGATCCACCATCTGATCCATTAGACCCATTATTGCCCAAGACCTTCCTTTTGCTGCTCGGTCTTTGACCACAAAAGATTTATAGCTGTGTTGTTACAGATTTTTTCAAAGTTGCAACTGTCACATTAGAAGACTTTCCCAGTTTGATTGTGCTGCCTATTCACCCCAAGAAGACTAGCATGGTTGGCCTTCCTCTGACCATTAGAACGGATGCACAAATCTGATATTATAGAACCACACTTTTTTTTAATGAAAATGGCCCCAAGCATCAGAGGTGTAAGGCAAGGGAGACTGATATCTCTAGAGTAGGCACGGCTAATAACCAGCCTATTTTGAAGGAGAGGGAAGTGATGGCCAAAAAACAATTAATTTTACTCCTATAACAAAAACATGCACAAACATGGATTATTTAGTGCTGCCCAGGTAGGTTACTGGGGTCTATTTGCAGTCCATGATCTATAGATCGTGCTTCCCTAAAGATGGGTAATCCACGAGAAAATAATTGGGGCTCCAAATCATGTTAGCTTCAAGTCTATCTGCAGACATTACTAGTCAGTAGGTCAGAAATACAGATACACTCCAGGAATTTTCAATGGAGTCCTTCATCAAATGAACCAGTCAATTTTTCAAGGGCCATTTCAGCTAGTTACAACTGAGTAGTCAGCTCCACCTGCCTCTCCTCTCCCAGAATTGTTTCTTTTCCAGCAGATATTCATGATAACAAAAATTACTATTTAACTACAAAGTATTTATTTAACTTAACAGATATTTCCATTTATTTGCCTTCTCCACATTTGTTTTCTTTTAGTGTCATGATTTTAGACTGTCAGTAGAAACTGCCTATTATATCAAAATAATAATTCATTAAAATTTCTCTGGAATATGGAAACCAGTTTGGGCTGATATTATTTTAAAAGAGAGTCTAAAGTCACCCAAATCTGACCAAATAATTATATAAAACAAATCTTCAGAGTATTCATGAACATTAATAGGGGGCAGGAAGCATACTAATTTACCTGGTCATAAACAAAGCAACAAATAAATCACATTTACCGTAAGTTACAAAAGCATAATATTCTCTATATCCAGAAATGAATGCATTTATTTATATATGTGTATATAAAAGAAGGGAGCCAACTGTTTGGTTCTTATCCACTAAGATATGTACCTTATCTTAGTGCAGCATTTCATTTTTCCCCAGGACCAGGCAAATGTGGGTCAGGGGTGCTTGCAAGCAAGAACCAGAAACACACCATTTCTCATTGTTTCCCTGCAACTGGCATTTCGAAGCATGCTGCTTCCAATCTAACAGTGGCACTGAATTTTCAGGAAGGAAAGCTGTTGACAGATCTTTCCTTCAGGAATATATCCAAACTCCTGTTAAGCAACCATCACATTACATGGCAATGAAATCTACATGTTAAGTGGGCACTGTGTGAAGTGTTTCATTTTTCTATTTTAAATCCCTTTCTAATCTAATAGAGCCTAGGTGGCGCAGTGGTTAGAGTGTTGAACTGCAGGCCACTTCTGCTGATTCAATCTAGCGGTTCAA
>JANHFL010003847.1:67145-79888 GCA_032468155.1 Oxyrhabdium leporinum | reverse complement strand
TTATAAGTTGTAAACCGCCCCGAGTCTTCGGAATGGGGCGGTATATAAATGTAAAAATAAATAAAATAAAATAAATAAAATAAAAATAATCTTTGGATGATCCCTGCCCGTGGTGCTTTGAGTGGGAGGAGGAATTCCCTATCTTTTTTCTCAATACCTTGAAGGATGTTATATACACCTCAGTCATGTTACCTTCAGCCTCTTTTTTCTCCAGGTAAAAATAGTCTAATCCTCTGTCTTTTACCAAGCCTAATGCATCTGAGATCCTTGAAGCTTATAAAGCATCTTTCTATTTAACCACAATTTCAGCTGGTAAATTCTATGACTTACCAACTAGTTCTAGCTAGAAATTTCTGCAGACCCAAAACCTTACTTCATTCCCCCAATGATATATTTTTTCATGAAGCCTCCACATTTCCCTACCCCGTACTCATACCTGGGTCAGCCATGACAGCGACAACCAACAGCATAACAACCACAGCAAGGTAAAGAACCTTCATGATGAGAAAGGGCTACTTTGGTCTCCAAAACACTGAGAAACAGAAGCAACTCGATGAGCTGGATACCCAATGATGTTGCTTGCAGTCAGGATTTGGTACTTTTATAGGGAATTTGTGGAGGGGAAAAAAAAACCATGTAAATAGTTGTTTAGTTACTTGCATGCGTCATGTTATATAGTTATCATCAGCTTACGTAAATTGTATCTTGTTTGTCAATATTTTTCTTGCTGTTTACAATGCATGCTAGCTGGATTTTCAATAGGCATTGTTGTCTTCTCTCATTGTATGTTGCCATTTTATTATCATTATTTTTTTTTGTGATAGCACTGTTTGGCTGTCCCCAGCCAACTGTGAACATAAGAATCGATTTCTTGATCCCAGAAATTAGTATTGGATTGCCAAGTCAGAACCAATGAAGGAGTAGAAACTTCCTCTCATTCTGCTTTGTACTGAGAAATGTGAATGTGCACACTATGAAGGCCAAACAACAACTACTGACCTTTCACAATGGCCATTTTCTCAAACATATTTAGTGGAAGTGAAAAAGCAGGCCTAAAGAAACTAATGCTTCTGATGAACATATGTGGTATGACGCCATTCTGGTTTGTTCATTTAATGTTACAGATGTACAGGACATCTTTCAAAGAAGAAGAGGAATGGACCACTGCCACACTTCATAACATGTAAGGCAGTGGAAAAACCAAAGATTTCCCATTTTTTGGGTCACTTTAAATTACATTCAATTGTGTCTCATACTTTGAGATTGCCTGGATGAGTCCGTGTGGGTTTTTTGACAAGGTTTGTTCGAAGCAGTTTGTCATTGTCTCCTTCCTAGAGCTAAGAGAGAGTGATTGACCTGGTTTTGTGCCCAAGGCAGTAGAACTCACAATCTTCTGGTTTCCAGTCTGATGCCTTAACCTCTACATCAGTGGCCCCTAATCCTTTGGACACCAGGGACCAGTTCCACAGAGACAGGTTTTTCCATGGACCAGAGTGGGCACAGTTTTGTGTGCTTCCTGCATCTTGTGGATGGGGCTTTGCTTGTTTGCCGAGACCTGGCTGTGGGCATGCCAGGGACCAGTGCCAGCCCCCAGAGCAAGGGTTGGGGAACCCTGCTCTGTACCAAACTGGTTCTCAAATATTATTATTGTCACATTCTGGCGGTCTGGGGCTGACAATTATGCACAATTATTCAAAAAATTATTATTCCACATAATTATATATAATTATGCAGAGCAGTATTTATATTTGTGTATAAATTATAGCATACTTTAGAGGATTGGGTCTGCTTAAAACAATGCCAGTGCCATGTTTATGCTTTTATGGGTTTTTTTTACTAGAGTTTGCAGATTATTTGTCTTTTCATCTATCAAGAGTAGTAACCAGAGGGATAACCATCAGAGTAGTAACCAGCAGGTGTAACTTTGAGGACGGGCTGTAGGTAGCTTTTTTTCCAAGTCCATCATAACTTTGAAGAGTCATTAAGGCACTGGTTGTAAGTCGAGCCTACCTGTTGAACCCTACCTGCTGAATAAATAAGGAAAGAGCATATTGCCTTTTCCCACTTCTTTGCCTACCTGGAGCCAGTCAATTTTGCCATATTCTCTGTATACAATGATTTCCTGACTTATATATAGATTCCTCATGAGGACAATGAGATGTACTAGGATTCCAATTTTTGTAGCTACATTCCACAGCTTGATGTGATCAACACAACTATAGGCCTTTTTAACTGTGTACTGACAAATTGTTGGTATTTTTTGCCTTGTCAATTATCTAGCATGCATCAGCAACAATGTCTCATATTCTTCAGCCTTTTTAAAGGCAGCTTGAACATTTGGCATCTCTTTTTCCATATCTCTTTTTCCGTATTCTACATTTGATGACTCTAAACTTTAAGAATTCAGATTCTTGACTTGAACTGGAAAACTTTTAAACCTCTCAAATATTTGGGGAGAATGTAACTCTCAGATACATGCAATTCCCAGTGTAGAGTTGGAAAGCACAAGAGCCTTCAGATGGGATTCAGACGTTCTGCTTGAAGCAGATATATTCAGCCATGCTTAGGCATTTGGCTGCACTGCTATGTGCCAAAGATGCAGCGATCTTTTGTGGGCCTCAGAAGAAGTCTGCAGAACTTGGTAGAATTCTGCAAAGAAGAAGATCTTACATTCTAAGACCAAAGTTATGATTTTATCAGGAAAACCTAGTCACCACAAATGTCAATGGCACCACAAACATCATAAACACTATTTTGACTGATTATGTCCCATCAAGTTGTATTCAGCTCCTAGCGACTACATAGGCAGATTTTATATCCATGTGGGGGTGGGGTTTTTTTTGATAAAAATATAAAAGTTTATCATTGTCTTCACATATGCAGTATGAATTGATGCCTTTGGCAGTAAAATGATCACCTGGCTCTGACAACGTCCTATATCGCTGCTGCCTATATAAGCATCTACTTGTTTTAGGTGGGCACTTGGGATGACCTTCATACCTTGGGTGACCCTGATGGGAGAATATATATTCTTGGCATAGACACTCAACATTCTTTTCTCATCTCTCTCAGGAACAATCCCCCACCACAATGAGGCAGCAGAGCAAGGTTTGAAGGGGACATGCAGACATACTCCTGACAAAAACCCGATAAGGGTGGACGGTTTCCTGCTCACAGAATGGAACAATCACAAATAGAGTTGCTAAATTTCCATCAGCAGTAATCCCCTAAAAAGGTATAAAATGTTCTAATTTGAAAATGATGAAATCATGAAGCGTTCTTTTTATAACAGTATTCTTTATTTCTTTCTATTTTATCTTAGGTTTTACACTGTTATACTGCATTTTATTCAGTTCTCCCCTTTCTCAAGTTTCATGTCTTATTTTTCTAGGTTTGAAATGACCAACATTGTCTTTGTTGTATTTGGCCATTGTTTCTGATGGTTGCTTATTGTTTGCTTGTTTGCTTTAGTCATCACAGTTCTAATTAAATAACTTTGAGGTCAACAGGGATCTTTGTCTTATTTCAAGTTGAATTCTCTGTCTGCCTCATTATGTGAGATTTATTTTGTTCCCAGCTTAGTATCAGACTGAACCTTCCTATTCCAGGAAACAATTACTGATTTTTTTTCCTGCGTAATCTAATAGGATCCTGCCACAGAGGGAGGGGGGCATGAAAAAACAGCTCTTGAGCAGCCCTTCTCAGAAAAGCAAGATCACAAACTTTCAAGAGATGGGTCTACTTTTTGGTTGGGTCTATGAAAGTTATGACAATCTCATTCCTTGGGATTCTGGCTTGAAGAATATACCAGCTATGCCTTTCACCAGACATTGAATAATCAATATCCCGAAAATATTGACATCCAACCCCAGACGACAAGTTTTCAGAAAATTGCTTTGTACACACAATGGAGGCCCCAATCCAGAAGCCTTTCTTTTTCCTGATACTGCATGGACCTTATCTACTGATGACTGCTCCCTAGAGCTGTAAAGAGTTACTTTTGGACTCTACCTGCCCAGAGTGCTTTCTGAGTCCAGCTGAATGTCTCTGCAAAATTAAAAAGCAGAAAGAGAAGTTGGAGGAAAGGAGACTGCTTAAGTAGTTGCCTTCTACTCCAGAGGGAACTGCTAGATGGATTGAGTTATTTGTCTCCCTTCCATGAAGCTGAAAGAGTCATGACTCAGCACAGCAACTTGCTCAGAGGAGAGAAATCCACTGAGACACTCAACCCAATTACAATCATGCTATGAACGATTTTCCTTAGGTTTGAAACAAATTTGTGATCTATGTAGTGATCGACTAGAACTAAAATCACTCTCAAGATTAATGAGAAAGAGATGATTTTAAATCTTTTGTTAATCCTGTGTTAATTATTATAGATTTACTTTAAAAAACATATTTTATCAACATGTATTCACTGTTGGCATCTCCAAGCAGTCAATAATAGTCTAAGAAAGTTTTTCAGTTAGGAATAGACAACGTTATTTAGCTAACATAAGAATCACATTGAGTTTCTACATTATTTTTAATTACTTGTTCTGATTAGATCTAGGGCAAATATTCACTGTAGTCTAGGTTTACCAGATAGTCAGAAAAAGGAGAACATATCCTTTTTCTACACGTGCCCTCTATCTCAGTGGTCCCCAATCTCTGGGCCATAGCCCACTACCAGTCCATGGCCTATTCACAACCAGGCCAAATGAGTGGCTGGCTGGTGTGAGTGCGTGTATATTCATATATTTTAGGCCTGTTTTTTGCCAATTTTTCATTGTTGATGTCAAGAAAAAATAAACAGTTAATGTGTCTTCCTTTTCCCTCATTTTCTCTCTTGTCCGAGTCCTTCTTTGCCTGTTTGGATATTTGGTAATTCTGTTTGAGTCTCCATTCTTGTATCTTTCTTTTTCTTTGTACTTTCTGCATCATCATTCACTCTCTCCATTTTATCTCCCGCAAAATGGAGTTTATGGTGAAGCAAAACATTGATAGAACTCCTGGAACTGGATTTTAACTATATATATTTTTGCAACCTTCCATCTGTTTATTTGAAAAAAAATGCAATACTTTGAATGGGGAGATGTCTCTATGTATGGGGTTCAAGGACATGCTAGCATTACTCTCCTCAAGTTGGTTCTATTTCATGTACAATTGAAACAACTGCAGATTATTTCTTTTTCTCTTCACTTTTATCACGCAGGAAGAGAATTAAACAAAATGATGATGGCCACAACCATTCAGTCAAAACCCCACCCTTTCTGTTTTTTAGACCAGCACTTTAACTACTAAACCAAATTTTTCTTGTTTTGTCTGCGTGTGTATAACTTACAAGACACCTGTATGTAAAAATAAATATTTTTTTTAAAAAACACAGATTTTGCGCAAAACTAATGTTTAAAAAAGCAAAAGGATAAAAGTGGGCATCTTTTAAAAGAAACAAACAGCAGAAATACACTTTTAGAAAATGCACAAGGAACATGTAAGACGTTGCAGAAGTTCTGTAAGCCAGAAGCCTACTGAAAATAAAAATAAAAATGTTTTTAATGTAGCTGTTTTAAGGCTATTCAGAAAAGAAAGATGGAAAAACTGGTTTACACAACACGAGAAACAACCTTTGCGATTAACCCTATGCAGTAACTGAATACAGATCATGGATTTAATACTGGTGAATGTGAGTCCCATAACATCATCCTGAAACTGTGATTTGTCATGAGTTTATAGGTTTAAATCCCATGGGTAATTCTGTTTTCTGGCCTCTGAACAGACAAGAACACAGCTACACAGGCTAAGAAAACAAGCTCTGGACTCTTCATTCTCTGAGCAGGTGTATCAGGGTAGAATGACATTCAAAAGATATAGGAGCAAACTTCGCCTAACAGAAGTTGGATTTTTTTGTTCTCTTCTTTGCCTGCCCTGAACTTTGCGCAAAAACTTAATCTAGGGCTGGTTCTTTCATTTAAACACTTTTTCATCTGAACTGACTCATGCAGCCCAAGCAATTCTCAGTCATGAAGCTTTCTGCAGTTCTTGTCCTTCTGGCCATCTTCCCACTCTCTATTGTTCTAGCAAGTAAAAGGCAACCAGGTAAGAACAATTCTCTTTCCTCTCTTATGTTCGTGTTGGACAATTCGTCTTGTGAGCTGAGAAGCTCTTCTTTTGAAGACAAGACTTTCATGTTTGAAAGAGAATTCAACGGTAATTCTTTTGGAGAGCCTGAGTAGAACAGAGAATGAAAGGCTGTGTTTGGATAATTCCAAGCCAAAAGGCACAGTTAATAAATGCCTGGGTATCACTATTTTATTCATTGTTTTTCAAGACTTTTTAATTAGAGCCTTATACTTATTATGTTATCAGAGCCTGGAATAGCTGCAATTTTGGATTAAGAGAAATCAGAATTTGTTCTTAAGGCATATTACAGGTTTATAGTCCAGAAAATCTGTGGAAGGAAAAACTTACAGAATAGATAGATATGTTTGTCCCGGAAAAGAAAAGACTGAAGGAAGATATGATAACTCCCTTCAACTATCTGAAAGTCTGCCATGTAACAGGGCAGAATTATTCAGGGCTGTTCCGAAAGACAAAGTTAGAAATCATGACAGTAAATTAGAAGAAGCAGATTTCGTCTGAACTTCAGGAAAAATTTCCTAGTGTAAGAGCTATCAAAAATGGAACAGATTTCTTTCAAACATTGTAGTTGCTCCTTTGGTACAAAAATTTAAACAGAATAATGATGACTGTTTGTTAAAGATGCCAAAGTAGCGGTTTCAGCATCAGGCAAGGGGTTTGACTAGATTATCTCCAAGACCTCATCCAGCCCTCACATTTACTGATTTAATGATTACAGAAAGTGAAAATGGAGGTGACTCCAGCTTCAACCCCCCCCCCCCCCAGTTTACTTGAATAGTTGAGATATGAGACATAAAACAGTATACATTACATTTGTCAATTGGGTCTTTCACTTAGTATAATGGTTGAACATAGCTAGAGATTTAATTGATACCTTGGTACTCATTGTTAATTGGTTCCATATACTACAATGAGCACCAAAATCATTGAGTACCAACAAAAATGTTCCCATAAGGAATAATGTAGTGAGTCACAAGACAGCCAACACTGGCAAGTTCTAACCTGTGCATTGAGTACCAACCAAAAGATGAGTACTGGGACAAAATTTTCACATCAATATGTTTTGAGTACCAAATTCAAAGAGTTTCAAAGCAGTTGAATACCAAGGTACCACTGTATAATGTTCCAGCTCATGGAAACCAGAGACTAATAGAGCACCACCAACTAAATCAAAGCCGATAGATCTTCTCAGCGATGTCTGCAACAAACCATGACAATGCTAAAATAATGATATACGATGATATCATCTTGGTATTTATTTATTTGATTCTATTTGTATGGCTGCCCATTTCACACAAGGTGACACTGGGTGGCGTAATTGCCTAAAGTCTAATGCAAGTTCATACATTACAACCATTCCATAGCGCAGTCATTATATACACGTCATTATTTATTCTGAGGTTTTTGCCTGTTCCCTGTGGACACCCACAGTTCATGTGTCATTATTAAAATTTTGCAAAATCCCTGCTGGATTAAACTAAAACCTCATTCACCCACTTTTACAGCTTCAAGAGTTTAGAAACTGGAACAGAACCCAAGAAGGAACATATCAAGGTCCAGCATAGATGTAGACGACCCGATACTTATGATAAATGTGCTCGTGGTCCAGGGCCATATTTTAGTGGTCACCCAGCTTCCTGTTCTATTTGACTATGGGATTGCCATCTGAATTTAATTAATACCGTTTAATAAGTTAAATAGCTGGGAAGCTGACATGGTGCAATCAAAGAAAGAGTCTTCATCATAACCCGAGTTTCTAAAAATACTTCAAGGCCACACACAGGTGCATTATTATTCAATTCAGTTCAGTTTATTACAGTCATAGACCAGAGACCAGAACAAATAAAAACAGTAAATATACAATCAAAAATTCTAGTATGAAATAACAAGTAAAATCTATGATAAAATCCAATCTGTCAATTATACATGGTCTAACTATACTAAAATTACAATCCATAAACTATGTGGCCTGTACTCAGTTTAATAATAAAAGGAAAGGAATAAGCAGTGCAACAGATTTGCCACATTTGTTGTATAAAATAGCTATGATGGATTAGACACGTGTTTCTGACAAATTCCCAGTGCTGCTGAGCAGAATCTAGCCACCTGCACTGTAGTTATGGACTGTTTGTCCTTAGGGTGCATTATTAGAAAATAAAGATAGCTTAGTAGTTGCAGGCTAATACTTTTTTTGTGCCTGTTTTTCTGTAAGCTGGGATGCTAAGGAGCATCCAGGAAATGGGTACGGGGGCTGCTGGGAAGCAGCAGTGGGGTTGCCTTATTTTCCCCACTTTTACAGCCATGTTGGGAATGCACTCATCCTCCAGGGCAACTGTCATAAACATCCCCAGAATAAGATCTCAAATTCGCTTACATTATCTAGTCCATTCTAATGACAACCCCAAGTCAAGCAAGGATGCAACACAGCGATCTGGCATTTGAAAAAAAAACCACCTCAATCTTCAGAGGTAAAGATCATTTGGAGTGGGAATTGACTTTATCCTTGGGATTAGTTGCTAAAGCTAAAGGCATCCTGGATCTGCAAACTGTAGGTAATCTTGAAGTACCAGCCTTCTAGCATGTAACGAACTCAGAGAAAGGATGACACAAAAGTGCCTTCACTCCTGTCTCAATAACTGTCCTTTAAAGTACAAAGTGTCAAATCTGATGCCAAGAACATATTCCAGGACGCAACAGGACTTCAGATACACAGACCTGCATCCTGCAAGAGGGTATTTGCAAGGCCAAGTGCATTGAGATCAGGGCCCTGCTAGAACTGGATCTTGGGAGCTGCAAAAATGGGGAACAGAGATGTTGCCGCCCTCAGAAATTGGTAAGGAAAATAGCAACTTTTGTATGGTATATCTTGTCCCTATAGTGAAGAAGGCCAAAATAGGCCCTTGTGTCACACCTACTAGACTACAAATCATGGTGCTACTTAATTATGATGATCACATTTTACTAAATTGCAAGCGCCTCTTTTAAGAAACTTAAGACTGTGTCCCAAACATTTCCTGTCTGAAGTCATATCTAATGAAGAAGCTTCAATATTTAATAGTCACAAAGTAATAGAAGCAGGGGTGGGATTCAGCCTGTTCGGATCGGTTCGGGCAATCGATCTGCTATCCGGCCTTGCGCTTTTTTCTCCTTTATCCTCTCAGCTGATTTGTGCAGCAGAGCGGATTGCCGTGCCTCAGCTGCAGCTACTGTGTTACTACACTGAAGCTGAGCGCACGTGTGAAGCGCGTGTTAGGTGCGCGTGTGTGCGATCACCGAACCGGTTGTGAAACCAGTTGAAACCCACCAGTGAATAGAAGGGCTATTCTTCTATCAACTCTGAAAAAAATCAGACAAGAAAGGAGGTAGGAGCAATGTCCTAATATTATCTGCATTTTTAGCTTGTATAAAGCTAACGTTGATCTACTATTTAAGTAGAATAGTGAGGGGAATACAGATAGTGCTCATTTAACAGTCTTAATTGGGACCAAAAACTCATGGTTAAACAACATGGTCATAAGTAAAAAAAAACATGCGATCATACCATTTAGCAATGGCAGATTCAGCTGTCCTGGTGTACTGTTATTAAGCATGAATTATTAATAACATGGGTCATTAAGTGAGGTTCTGTTGTGATCACCTCTGCCTTCTTGCTGGTTTCCCAATTGACTTTGTTTGCGTGAGGCCTGCAGTAAAATCACAATCATGTGACTGCAGGAAAGCTGCAACACTTGTAAGTGCAAGGTTCAGTTGTAACTACCATTTGTTCAGTGCAGTTGTAAGTTCGAATGAGTGGTTGTTAAACAAGGAATACTTGCATACCTGTTTAACTTTGCAGCAGTGGTGAAAGAGTCCATAAATGAGATCCCATATTGTATGGCCTAAACAATAAGCTCTAACGATGTGCATAGAACAAAGCTATTATAGTTTGCAAAACATAGTCTCTTGGTTTACTACAGTATGTAAGACCAGTACAGGTAGTCCTTGATTTACAATTGGTCACTTAGTAGTTACAACAGACCTTCCCAGAGCTAGTTACAAACCAATTTTGAAGTCCCAAAAGATTCCCCCCCCCCCAAGTCACATGTTTGCAGCATCCAGCAGTCACATAACCAAGTTACGTGTTTTGCCGGAAAGAAACGTTTATTCTAGTTCCTGGTAAAAAATGGCCTTTAGGCATAATGGGTTTCCTTAACAATTGCCATGTTTTTTTAAACCATGGCATTTTCTTAATGACCACAAAAATGGTAATCAAATAGGACATGTGGTGACCTACTTAACTACTGGCATGACGAGACCATAGTTTTGAGCTCAATTACAGTTGTAAATCAAAAATAGCAATAGCAATAGCACTTAGCAATAGCACTTAGACTTATATACCACTTCACAGTGCTTTACAGCCCTCTCTAAGCAGTTTACAGAGCCAGCATATTGCCCCCAACAATCTGGGTCCTTATTTTAACAACCTCGGAAGGATGGAAGGCTGAATCAGCTTTGAGATTCGGATCAAACTCTTGGCTTGGGTAGAGATAGCCTGCGATACTGCATTCTAACCACTGCACCACTACGGCTCCTAGTTTTATGCATTCCCAGCTGGTGGGAATCAAACTGCCGAACTGCTGGCAGCCGGCAGTCAGCAGAAGTAGCCTGCAGTACTGCACTCTAACCACTGCGCCACCAAGGCTCTTATACTCTAAAACTACCTATATATAATCCAACTATGTAAATATGATGAATAAATAAAAAAAATAAAAATATGACTCTCCTATGTTGGCATGAAGTTTGCTGACGTGTTGATGATCTTATCGGGACATGGCAGAAATAAGATACTGCCAGAGCAAACACTTGCTGCAGTTTGGTACAAGTACAGAAAAGTCCATAGAACTCAAATCCAACAGGGTCAATTAATCTCCTCACATCTTCATTCTTCTTTGTCAAAGGAAATCTTGATGCCTTCATATTTTTACTGCAATGTTATAATCCTTAGCTTTTGGGGGACGAGGAGATCTCCAACTGATGCCATCTATGAAGACTGCTTCCCTTTCCTTGGGTTTAGGCCTCAATGCAGGTAAGAGAGAACAGATTTTAACTCAGGCAGAATACCTGTTCTGTAGGATAAAAATTCCAAATTCAGTGCTAAGTATTTCATTTGTGTTTTTCCCACCACCTGGTGATACCAAGGAATCCATCAATTGGTTTCCTAAAGTTAGTGGTTGATTAAATATTCACATATACACACATCACCCCCAATTTATGAGCTCAAGAACTAAAACACTTAAAAAATTCACACACCAGTTCAAAATTGTGTAGTGGTCAAAAATGAAGAGGATCATGGTGCCAATAAACATAAATGTGCTAAATAGAATCTCATTCTGAAGGCACTCTCAACCAGAAGTACTTTTTGGGTTATTTCCTTTTGGCTGGATATCTGGCAGGTTTTTATTATCCAAAATACCAATATTTAGCTTGGTTGTTATTGAATATCAGCTCAAAACCTTGAACTGAATATTTTAGTACAAAAGAGGCAACTCTATCTGAAAAAAGCTGATTTTGCAGAAAAAATAAAAATGATATTGGCAGCTTTCTTGAAACAGAAAAATAATGGTTTGTCTTCAATTTGGCAGGTTCCCCGCCACAGAAGACACTATCATTCTAGAAAACCTAGCTCTATTTCAGATTACTGTACCTTTAATGGAAACCAGCTAAAAGTGATTAAAAATATTCTATCACACAGAAAAATAGCAATTTTCATTTGGTGTTTTCCAGCTATTCTAAGATAGTCTAAGGACTATGGAAGTTGGAATTTTGAACTATCTTTAAGGTTCTGAGTCTTATTTTCAGAAATCCCCTCCATCACCTAATCAAGATCCAAGCCTCCAACAACGTATTTTTCACATCCAGGCTGTGACATTTGGATTTCTTGCCAATAAATTGTTTTGGTAGCCTTGCTCTTTAGCAGATCAAGAAAAAACAGAAGTGTCTCCTCATGGATCTAAAATTAAAATCTGAGAGACTGATGGAGAAAGGGGGGAAAGGAAAAGGAAGGTGCCAGGTTGCCACAGTCTAAGAACAATAGTTATCATCTCATCCACTCCACAAACATCAGGAGGGTGAGGCTGGAAGCATGGAGAATCTTACCAAGGACTACAGATCCAAGACTGGGGGAAAATGGTTCCCATTCCTAGGCAGGGAAGTCAAATGGGGATTTCACTGCTATCCTGTATCAAAACATTACCATGTATGAAGCCGGTGATGGACAGCCATCACAACCAGCAGGGCTCCTCCTTCTGACAGCTTTAGGGTAAGAAGCAGGCAAGCGAAACAGCTGCTATCCTAGCGTTGTACTGAGGCTCACTGGCAGGGCAACCATCTCTTCAGCTTCATCCACCCAGATAGGGAGCCCTTCTTTCATCCTGAGGAGGGAGGATCCATTGAACCAAACTGAGATGGCTCAGCTGCTAATCTTACGGCCAGCTCTCTCTGTCCTGCTGTGCATGTGTATGTCAGAGGGAAGGAGGGATGGGCTACAGTCCAGGGGTGTCAAACTCAAAACCAACCCAAGGATGCTGTGGAAGTGATGTCCCGGTGCCTGGAGGCCGTACGGGTCTGGATGAGCGGGGGCAGAC
>JANHFL010003847.1:31579-47671 GCA_032468155.1 Oxyrhabdium leporinum | reverse complement strand
GGTGGGGCTTCGGCAACATTCACTGTATAAGACGCACAGACATTTCCACCCACTTTTTTTTGGGGGGGGGGGAGGAGAAAGTGCATCTTATACACTGAAAAATATGGTAAATCATCAACTGTGGAGGGAACTGGCTGCAAACATTTTGAAAGTACAGCAGCCCCAGAACTTCCAGAAAGGTTTTTCTAGATTTGAAACTACTGCCATGAGGGCCTTTTTGCAGGTTCATCATCTGCACCAATTGTGCCCTTGATCAGAAGATTCTTCAAATGGTTACTCATGCCTTTGTCATCTCACAATTGGATTGCATTCTACATGAGGCTGCCCTTGAAGATCAGCCAGAAGCTACAGCTGCTTCAAAATGAAATGGTGTGAGCAATAAGGGGCATCTCTCGATGCACCCATGTGTCACTACTGATACATGAGTTGCATTGACTGCCAGTTGGCTTTCAAGTGCAACTCAAAGTATTACCTACAAAGCTCTGTATGGCATAGGGCATGATGCTAATCATTTCGGCACTGAGTGCTCAAAGTGCCCACCCGCGTGCATCCTCAAAATGCAATGCGTGCACGTCCCCTGCACATGCATCCTGCCCCCCACATGCGTGGCAGAGTTCCAAACACCAGCTGGCCTGTGAGAGGCGCATGCACGCATGCCTGGCAGAGCTGACCTGGGGCGACGGCTCACGTGTCCACAGAGAGGGCTCTGTGTGCCACCTCTGGCATGAGTGCCAGAGGTTTGCCATCACGGGCATAGGGCCTAGATATCTGAGAGATTACTTATCTCTGTTTCTGCCCATCTAGCATGTTCCAGCAGAGTAAATATGCTTCAGATCCCTCTTTTAAACATTGACATCTTGTGTTGTCTTTTCTGTTGTTGTCCATACAATCTGAAACAATATCCCTGCAGAAATAAGGATAGCACATTCTATCCTAGAATTCTAGAAAGCTTTGAAAACCCAGCTTTGGTCACAGGCCTGGAGTTGAACTGGAGCTGTGAACTATGTTGTATCTTTAAAGGGAAAACTAAACCTATGGTCCCAGTGACCAACCCAGATTGGATCCTAGAGTTGTTTATTGTTTAAGGCCCCCGATTTGTTTTGTTGCCTTTGTTGTTTATTAGATCATTTTACTGTGGGCTGTCCACCTGATTTAAGCTGTTAGCTGTTTTTATGTTTTCTTCTAGTTTTGTACACAGCTCAGAGTCCATTAAAGTTGTGTGGTCAATAAATTTAAATAAATAAACCTAACTCTAACATCCCAGTGGATTTAGGTAAGAAAAAAACAGCTTCCACTGAATACTAAAAAGTATTCAACAATAAAACAGCTCAACTATTACAAATCTCCTTTTTACTAGGTGCTTCACAAGTAGGAGAGCTGTTTGTCATTTGGGTTTCTGTGCTAAGCAAGAGTTGAACTTGATGGCCTAGCCAGCCACTTCCAACTCCATAATTCAGTATTGTAATATGGTTTATGCAATACAGTATAAATGTTAATATTAGTAATTATTTCATAAAAGGAGAATTTGGATCCCAAAAGATTGCTGTAGTAGAAATAGCTAATGTTTCTTATATTCAGTACATGATTATTTTGTCTAAATGTATAATGTATATTTTTTATGCTATTACATTACAGGCTGGCCACCCATTTCAACAGCGCTGTGCCCAATCGGCTTATTCAAATAGCAAGCAGAAATGGGAGGCTCCTGTATTCATCCTTTTCTTGGATTGCGTCTGGCAGATCCTTCGCCAGTTCCCTTGCTCCTTTGAGTTCAACTATCATTTTCTCATCATGCTCTTTGAACATTCTTACGCCTCTCAGTTTGGAACGTTCCTGGGTAACAATGAAAATGAAAGGTAGATGAACATATTTTTTTTCTGAGTTTCTTGGAGGCTAAGCAGTATGACAGTTCATGCAAGGCAGTATTAATATCATTACTATTAAGATTATGGGGACTCTTGGCTATTAATTTAAAAGACTTCAAGTTTATCAAATTGGGATTAGTTCATCTATTCCAGAAATGGCTGTGCAGGTTTCTTGAAGTCTTCCCACTCTTCAAGCCTGTCCCTTGTAGGCCTCCTTCCATGTGCAGGAAGACATGGCACAAATATGCCAGAACATACCACTGGATGAATAGGGTTTTGGAAGATAATGAGGGTCTTTTTTGAGCTTTCAAAGGCTGATAGAGCTTTTGCAGGTCAGCTCTTCCTTAGCTATGATCCCAAAGGAGACAACAGCAGGAATGGCTATTCCAACACTGTTTTGTACACAGTTGCATTTAACCATGTGACCTGAAGCTCACAATAGTTTCCAGAATCACACTGCTGGAATTTGGGTGTGAAATAAGAATTTCCTGCTGATAGACATAATATGTAAAGCAAGCAAAAAATGAAACCACAACCCCAAAACATAGAAACAAAATTATAAAAATCTAGGCCTTCTCTATTTGCTGTCAGGACAATATTTCATAGTCTTGTCCCCAGTAGCTTCTGGGAGGAGTGTACTAGCCTATAAATACTAAAACATTTTCCAATAAAGAAACTCTGGATATCAGGGATTAGAAAGATTTAATATTTAAAGATCTAAGGACTACAATGATGAATTGGTGATCTAACTTAGCAGAGAATGCATCTTCCTTAATGTATATGTGTCCCCTCTAATCAGCAGTGGTGTCTCTGTGTTTACTTTGAATTTCTTGCAAATATTTCATAGTTGTGTTTCAAAAATCACTTTGAAATCCTATAATGTGTTAATGTTTCTGGCCGCAAGGGGGATCTTGCACCTTATACTGCTAAAACTTAACTGAAAACACAGTTTATATTTTCAAGGAGTATCAAGAAGACTTACATACTAAATGCATATTTTCTCTATCCTTTGACTTCCTTTATTTTCTCTAGTACAGTTGTACAGGCCTCTTTTTTTTGACAATATACAGAATATTCTGCACATTTTTTCTTTTTAATGTTTTAGTACATGAGCACCTACTTTACAGTTTCTCCAGGACTGAGTTTACTAGGTAGAATCTTTTCTTTTTTTTGGTATCATCTTGTTTTTGTTCTCTTATACTATTACTTGCAAGTTTAAAAAGCATGATTTCTTTTCATTTGTGTTACAGAAGTAGCAGAGCTTTTTTTTAAAAAAAAAAATCAGTCTTCTTCCACATAGAGAGAAACCCCCTCCTTCTCAAGGTTCCACTGCAAATGTTGTGAATAGAACAGATAATTCTGTTGTTGTTTTTTTCAAATTTGGAGCACTTATATTTGTTTCTGATTTTTCGCCAGGTCTAAACTTAAATTGTCCCAGAAGACAATGTCCTTGTGGTCCTGGGTGAATCGGCCAGAAGAGCTCAATCGATTTAAGAATCCTCTCTTTGAAGCCAACAGTCTAGTCATCTGGCCTTCCGTTGCACCACAAAGTCTGCAGCTGTGGGAAGGTACGTTGTCTCCAAGCAGATTTAGAGGCCTCTGATCTGCTGTTCTTCCATACTGGTGGCATTAGCTATCTGTCACTAGATTGAGTCCAGGCAGATGTGGTGTCAGTCATTCATACCTATACTCCAGGTTGAGTTTCTGTCGCATGTTATTCAGGGAAAGAGTCCGGAAACATGAATAGCAAGTAGTGCTGGCTGGCTGAAGTATGTATCTACTATTTTTTCACTATGATCAGAAAGTCTGAAGTGCTTCCTCCTCTCCTATACATAACATCTCCTGCTCTGATCAGCATTAGAAGGTCTGCTTTATTCCTCCTACCATTTGAAAAATAACAGATAAAACTTAAGAGACAAATCTTTTCAGGCTTTGCAGATTTAAATATCTTTCTTAAATCCATGTTGATAGCAGTAATTAGATGGATTTAAGTAGCTAGGTACTTTTCTGCATTGAAGCCCTATCTGTAGTTAATATGTGAATAGCTCATACTCTAATATCTAATAGCTTATAATCTAATCCAACAGTTTATAATCCCTCATAATCTTTGCAAAGACAGAATAGGGAAGCCATTGCCCACAGGCTGTCCTTTCGCTGTCATCCTCTCTTTGTAGCCTTCACAATTTTTTTCAGATGACATTGCCAAAATTAATGGGATTAATTTTATTTCTTTTTAAAAAAAATAATAAGCAACATGGTTGTGCCAAATTTCCACCAGACTTAAAGCAGACTTAAAACTTTTTTTTTCATTTGAAGGTGAAGGGGGTGCATGTGTGCAAAGATCTCCATACTGCTGCCACCTTTCTGTAACAAAACAAAAACAAAAAGAGTATAGGGTAATAAGGTTTAATATTTGCAGACCTGTTAAACTATTGTTCCTGCCTTCATTATTGAAAACTGTTTCATAGAGGGATACATAGTTGTATAACATTCCACTTTAAAATGTTCACAGCTACCTCACTCTAAGAAAGAAAGTCGGTAGAAATTCACAGCTGATGTGATCATCTTACTGTTTCTTTTTTAAAAAAAATATTAGAGGAGCTACTAGAGAGCCAGCCTGCATTGCTTGGTTTTCTTTTTGTGGGAGTTAAGAGAAAAGCAAAGTTGAAGTGATTGAAAGATTTTTTCTGGCTTGTTGGAAGGGAGCTTCTAATATTCTATCAGGTCACAGATGATTGTGCTGTGTGACTCAGTTTTTGTATCTTGCCAGCTTTCTCCACCAACTTGTCTGTCAGAAATAGCCATTTGAGATCAAAGTAATCTGAAGGAAGTGAAGCAGCAAGTTCACCTGATTGTTTTGTAGTGGCTTGCTCTTCCCAACAGTATCCCCATATTTTAGACTTTTATTCAGTGTTTTGATAGAAATGAAGGCATTGCATAAATAAAATTATTTCCCCATTACTGACTTTTATGAAATACAAAGCATTTTTTAAAGTGTTCTTTTTTTTTTGTCCCCCTCAGGAGTTTTTCTTCGCTGGAACAGATCCTCCAAATTTGTGGATGAATCTTATGAAGAAATGATCAACATCATAAAATATAACAAGGAACTCCAAGTGAAAGTCAACATGCTAAGACGGCAGCTAGCGGAGCTGGAGATAGATGACAACACACAGGATGATGGGATGCCTGAGAGCCCCTGAAATCTGGCAGAATTGTGTTCCTTCCCGGTTACGCGAGTCACTTCTACACACTAAGCACTAAACAAATAAGACTTGCATGCGCTCAAGCTCATTTTTGGTGCAATCAGGTTGAACTTTTTTTTTTTTTTGCTTCAGAGTTCCTCATTTGGCACTATAGTCATCCACCTTCACTTAGGAACGTGCTTGTTTTTGTTTACATGATGAAACTTGTAATTTAGCTGGTTGTTGTCTCACCTTGTCCCCTCCAGGGAGGTGTTTCATCTTCAATAAATTATGTGTTTGGTTACAGTGTCACTCAGGTTTTTAACCACCACTAAACATCAATGACACTTACAATAGGAGTGCCCTTAGCTTTGTGGAAATTTTCATTCTGGATCTGGCCAATACTGTCAGAGGTTTCCATGCTTTGTCAAGGATGATCTTTGGGATCACTGTGGTAAGGAAGGTCTAAATTCTTCTTTTCTTCCCCAAAGTAAACTTTTTTTTTGTTCTTATTTAAGACACTTGTAACTTTGGCTTGGATAGGACCTTCAATCATAAATTAAAGCAACCTTTTTCCATGTTCCTTATTCCACACTGCAACTTGCAGAAAGGAAAAGGAGAAAGTGTCCAATAAAAAGCAAGACTTTTTACTGCATTTTCTCTATCCTCCACACTAGATGGAGCAGGTGGTGCTAATCACATTCATTTCTTCGTATCTTGGCTCAATAGGAAGTAGATTCTGCACAGCTGGCAGGCAGGTACATTTTGGAATGCTATCCATAAAGATGTGGGAACTTCACTATTTTTAGTGAAAAAATATTTTCCTTATTTTTGTTTTTGTTGACCTAACTCTGGAAATACTAACTTGCCAGAATGGGAATGTGTCTGCTGGAGATACATAGTATCTACAATACTAACGGGAAGCTTTTCTCACATGTAACCAATTCTGGTGTAATGTTTGGATGATTTTGCTGTATCATTGAATCACTTCTCAATTGTGGAGACTGTATCTGGATATTTATGCAAAAAAACTGGATTTGTGTTCGTTAACAAAATGCATTAATTGGCTGAAAGTATGGCTTGACCGATGGATAAGTAATGCATATAGCACCAACAGCATGAAACCTAAGTAACTTTGATCCATAGGCTGTTATCACTAAGACAGTGAAATGACTTTGCCCAATTTGGAAGCTTCTGATCATTAGCTTTGTGCTAGTGTGTTATGTTGAAGGTAGGAGGAGAATTTAAATATCATATCCACTTCTGTATTCAGCTTGGCTTGCAGGTTAAGTCGATTTGGCCTGAGTGTTGATTTGTCCTATTCCTATGGAACTAAAGCACATTCACAACATCATTGAAAGGGGAGTATCTGTACTATGCATGTTCATACTTGTTAAACCCTTTGACAAATTAGTAATGTTAGGTGTATATGTCAGAACTGCATTCTGTTGTAGAATTTTCTTAGTCAAAGTCTTTTGAAGCATATAGCTAGGCTTTCATTTTTTTAACATCTACAAGTAAAAGGCCTTACTTTGTATTTTGCTCTGTTTCTTTGAATGTTCTGTAATACTTTTTTTTCTATTTCACTTAAATGAAATAACTGCCTGTTTTATTCCATTTCCTTTAGATATCTGTCTCACTAGACATGTCTGTTTCCTGATTTTTGGAACGTACAATCCGTCTTGATCAGATGTGGAGTTTTTTTTTAAATTCCCCATTTTGATCAGAAGCTTTTTCTTAGGGGCAGTCCCTCTTGAATGAACAAATGTTATTCTTTGCCACCATGTCAACTTAGCTGACAATATCAGAGGTTCCCCTCCTGAAAATGCAGCATAGTATAGTTGATTGCTCAAACAGTAGAGCATTCAACATTTTATTGTTAATGTGAAATATATTGTTCCTTTTAATGAATTTTACTAAATATTCTGGAATAGGAACAACTCATGGTTTTTTGTGTGCGTGTGGGGAGGAGGACTTGGAATTGTGGATAATTATGCCTAACCTAACCTGCTGATCATCTCCTTCCACCTCCCCAAATCCTTCTGGAAGAGCTGAAATGTACAGTATTCATTTTCTTAAAGGTATGCTGCTCAGAATTAGTACTGTCTGTAGCTCTTGTGATTTTGACTGAGGTGAATTTCTAAGTATAGTGATATCTAGCTCTTCACAACAGATTGGAAGCTGCAAGCCTGTTCCAGGACTTTATCAATAATGTTTGGGCTTACCAGATTCATGTATTTGCCAGTAGAAGGTTAGAACAACAAAGATGCATTTTTAAATTCATTTGGGTATCACACAAAGGCAGTCATGCGGTATTAGAATAACAGAACAGAGGGAAAACTGGGAGTGAGTTACTCCCAGGTACTACCCTTTTTCTCAGTAGCCAGGACAATACCCAGTTGAACTAACTAGGAGATGTGGGCTAACCTCACCTGCCCTTGCCTTTCTATGATTTTGTGGTTATTGGAAATGGTGGCACATTATAGGGTTGCTTGGTTTAAGAGGTTAACTGGGATGTTATTTCCATTGAATTTCTGGGAAAAGGTCAGGGATGAAAGTTCAGAATCTTCATCCTGAATTATTTTCTGTTTATTTGACAGCTTTTAGGTGGATATCACTCTATATTTAAGCCCTACCATAACCTTTTCAGCATAATCAACTTCTACCCTCAAATGGACTCTTAACTTGCACCATTCTAAAGTATTGAAATAAACAGACTCCTTCCATATCTATTTATTTCAAAGTTATTTTCATGTGAAGTTTAGATGTGATTTTTGAACATGATATTTATGATATACTTCATTATCTTCAAGAATTGGTTGTAAACTATTCATAATCTTAAAGCTAATTTTGATAGTTTTTGAAAGGTATGTTTGATTAAAGGGAAGTGTAAATAATAATATTTACAATGCAGTATTTATTGTTTGCATGAATTAGACCTTCGTAAAATTGTGTTAACAATTATGTGGTTTCATATGGTTTCATAATAGTTTTAAGATTGGTTAACAAAAAAAACAATTGTATTTTCATACTGCTATGAATTCTGGAACTTTTTTCCTCATTAAAAATTAGGTCGTTTATAGCAGTGCAAAGATGGCCCATTTTGGTTTGGCTGCTTGATTACAACAAAGCAATCAATCTAAGCATGCAATGGATGTTACAAAATTATACTTCTGACAGTTTATCATTCTCTAAAATGTCTAAATCTTTGTCTTTTTTTCTCTCTTAATGTCTGCACATGAGACAGAGAATTGAGGTAAATTCTGTATACTATTATAGGGATTTTATGTATTATAGTAGTAAACGTGTAGAAAACGGCAACCTGGTTTAATTTCTACAACTGAGCATTTCATATGACTAGGATCACCTTCCATTTTCTCTTGGGTTCTGCAGATATAATCAAATTACTGTATTGTGTGCATAGATGCCAGCTCTTGCCAACGTTACCAATTCTCTCTGGGTACAATCTGCCTGCTGTAATTATTTGAAATTGCTGCCTCGGCATTCATGAAGTCTTCAGTTTTAAAAATCGAAATAAAATTGAGATGTTACTGTTTTATTGAATGGTTAATAGTTTTCTAGCATCTGATAGTTCTATAATTTATTTTACAATACTTGTCTTAAGGCTTGCCTGTTTTTCAGAGTACCAAATTTGCTGAAAAAGCTGAATTCCCACCCTTCAAATAACTGCTAATAAATTGGCAGACCAGTCAGAGTGCCTGATAAAAAAAACAAGCTGCCCTCTGGGAGTGCCTGACCCTTTTTTGTAGCATCTAAACACCTCTGCCCTCACCTCATCACTTCCCTTTCTTCCTCTCCCCTTCCCTCATTGTTTCTGCTAGAAGGAAGAAAGGAGAAGAGGGAAATGTATACAAACTTCCATGCTTTTGCATGTGAGAAAAGAATAATTGGTAGATTCTTATGGAGGAACAACTAATGTTATGACTATAGATCATTAATTTACAGGCAATTAATGTCCAATCCCCCCCCCCCCCATGGTCTATGTTTTGGATGGATGGATGGATGGAGATAGATTTTTGTCTACTCTTCCTTTGGCGGGGAGATGCTTTTATATTCAGAGTCTTCTATTCAGATAAATATGGTACAAATTCATAAAGAGAAAAATCCTTCTGTTTTTCAATTATGAGCATATGACCAAGAATATGTTAGTTTCATAGCAATAGCCCTTAGACTTATATACTGCTCCACAGTGCTTTACACTGCTCTCTGAGCGGTTTACAATGTCAGCATATTACCACCCTAAAATTGGGTCTTCATTTTATCAACCTTGGAAAGATTGAAGGCTGAGTCAACCTTGAGCCGATCAGGATCAAACTCCTGGCTGTGGGCAGAGATTCTAACCACTGCACCACTATGGCTCCTAGTTTTATGCAGTCCTTTTTCAGTAATTGAAGGCAGAAATCAATCAGCCAAGAAATTTCAGATTCCAAAACTTTATGAAAAATTTACCAAGTGTATTTTCTTACTGGGTTCCAATCTTTGCTAGGCTTCTACTACAATATTAATGCAATTAATGAAACAATATAAAGTTGTACATCTCTTCAATTTTGTGCCCCTTCACTAATAATGTGCTAATAATTCAGGTGAGAGTTAAGATTCCTGGATATTTTTGTCCAAAATAACTGTTTCCAATAGTGGGCACCTGAATGATTTATGCAAGATCAGAAGCTCAAATACTTTAGGATATAAATAAAATAATTACTAAAAGCTTAATTCTGGATAGGATAGGCACATTTCTCATCCCTTCCCTGAAATCTGGTACCTAATGAACCCTCAGAAGTGTGTCTGTTCCTTGGATGCCCCTACTTTATGGAACCACCTCCCCGGGAGGCTAATTGCAGAGGTATACTGTAACAAAATGTAGAATGGGAGGAGAGCCTAGTTTTTCAAAGTAAAACTGAAAGAGAATGTGCAGAGCATAAAACCAAAACCATAAATTCTCCCCAAGAATGTGATCTGTTCCTGTTTGATAAGGAACTGGCAAAGATGAATTATGTATGAATTCTTAAGAAAGGGCCATTGAAAACTACTTCCCTTTCAAATGAACTTGATTCTGACAGCACCATATTTTCTTTCTGAATTCTTTTATATTGAAATATGGCAATTTACAGGTCTTTTGCAACATTCTGGGAGTTTAAATTAGTATCTCAAATGTGAGTATTTAACTACCTATAATTACTGGAATTGGAAATTCTGGATGAATCTAATCTCCAAAAATGGTAATGCCTTTATGTTACATTTTAGTTTTACCATACTTTTCTTTTCTTTTCTATGGTGCCTGTGGCAAATAAGATGCATATTTGAAAGACAGATTTTATTTGTTATTTATTTGATATATTCTGCCTTTATTTTCAACATATCAAAGTGACACATACTTGTCATGCAAATGACATACATGTACAGATGCAATACAGAGGAAGATCCTATCTTTAATAGTTTCATATGTCAGCACCATGTCAAGTGCATTTCCTTTCTTGAATACAGCATGACACAAGAATCTTACTGAAGATACAGGCTTCTATATCATGGAATGACAATGAGCCCTGAAAAGATTGGTCAGTAGATTCCCTATTTTTTTACAATTTGAGTTCTATTATGGAAAAAAAATATTAACTTGGAGGTCTTCATAGCTTATCTTTTTTATTGTATCCACAAGATGTTTCCTTTAGCTGTGTAGCTGAGACATTACGTTGTTGGAGATCCATAATGAAGAAAGGCAAGATGCACAGAGTACTGAATAAGTGAATTTTTTCTTCAACAAGGATAGAGAACCAAAGATTGGAAAATAACTAGATGAAAGAATAAAATCCAAAACTAATAGAAGCGATGGAAAGTAGAAGTTGTGGAAAACTGAGAAAGTAATTTCTCATGAAGCTCATGATTGAAAGAAATGTTTGTATGAATATGAACTTTAGATTGGGGATCATGATAAAGCAGATGGGTTATATTTACAGTATTGTCATGTGTGCCCAGTTTGTTATTTTGGTGGGTTTTGTCTAAGGTTTCCTAGTTCTCTGTTATAGTAATGCAGGGGTCTTCAAACTTGGCAACTTTAAGACTTGTGGACTTCAACTCCCAGAATTCCCCAGACAGCATGGCTGGCTGAAGAATTCTGGAAGCTGGAAGTCTACAAGTCCTAAAGTTGCCAACTTTGGAGACCCCTGTATTAATGAAATGAATGTTCCTCATCACATAAAACATGTACCAAGAGGGTTTACTCATGTGACTCTCAGTGAGAGAGTGAATTTGGAACTGCTGAATTTGGAACTACTTCGGAAAACCAGCTACAGAGCCTTCCCAAGTAAACCAGATAGGAAACAAGACTTGATAAGCTAACACTATTGTATGGCTACATTAACAGAATCTTGCAAATCTGCAGCTTTAAACTTCCTGCCACTGCTTTTAACCACTTGATCCATTAGGGTGGGTCTTTCCTAAGTTTCTTTCTCTGATGGTTAAGACACTGGGGCTCCTGCCTCTCTTGTCTGATTGTTTTCTAGGCAGCATCTCTTCTCCTTGTCCCCCAAGGTCATCCACACATCATACAGGCTGAAATGCATCCCGTCCTCACTTCCTTCATGCTTATATATATATTCACAATATTATTCAGAAGCATCCAAGCTGGTGTTGCAGCTGCCTGTGGTAATTGAGCCACACCATAGCATTTGCAAGCACATGCTAATGTCCACAGGCACCCTAACGCCACCCAGGCCCTTAGCTTGCAAAAGCAAGCACTAAGGCGGAGGTGTAGGAGGAAAGGTGGCAAATTGGCATATAGACAGGGAAGAGGAGAGGACATCTGGAGATAGGTAGCTACTACAACCAGGCATAAGGGCTTATCAATTGCCAGCATCACAAGCTATGGTGAGCAGCACATTCTTGTGGAAGTCCTGCTTGGAGCTTTGCTGAGAGCTCGGTAGCATAGCAACTAGAAGGGGAACAACCACACTGAAACAGTACCTCATTCCAACTAGGACAAGAATGTTTGCAAAAAAGGCAAAGTGTGTGTGCTACTTTATAGACTTTGAGACTTTTGTTTGAACTAAGTATATTACTGCATATTAAAGACATGTGACAACATGGCCTTGCAAGGCCTATAAGGTGGAGTAGACCAAGAGCAATAGCTTATTTTTGGGAAAGGTATGTGCTGCAATCAAGTATTGTGCACAGATTTGCTACACTGTGGTGTCCAGTCCTTGGAAAACAAAGAATACTCGCACTCACCTCCCATTTATGTTACTGCAACATTCTTACATGGGGCTGCCTCTGAAAAGCACTCAGAAGCTGCAGCTGGTTTTTGGCGATTTTTGGCATTCCTCGTTGTTGTTAGTAGTGAAGTCGTGTCCAACGCATCACGACCCCATGGACAACGTTCCTCCAGGCCTTCCTGTCTTCTACCATCCCCCGGAGTCCATTTAAGCTCACACTGACTGCTTCAATGACTCCATCCAGCCACTTCATTCTCTGTCATCCCCTTCTTTTGCCCTCAATAGTTCCCAGCATTAGGTTCTTCTCCAGTGAGTCCTTCTCATTAGGTGGCCAAAGTATTTGAGTTTCATCTTCAGGATCTGGCCTTCTAAAGAGCAGTCAGGGTTGAACTCCTCTAGGACTGACTGGTTTGATCACCTTGCAGTCCAAGGGACTCGCAGGAGTCTTCTCCAGCACCATAGTTCAAAGGCCTCAATTCTTTGGCGCTCAGCTTTCCTTATGGTCCAACTTTCACAGCCATACATTGAAACTGGGAAAACCATAGCCTTGACTATACACACTTTTGTTGACAGGATGATGTCTCTGCTTTTTATTATGCTGTCTAGATTTGCCATAACTTTCCTCCCCAGGAGCAAACATCTTTTAATTTCTTGGCTGTAGTCCCTATCTGCGGATGCCATGATCTTAGTTTTTTTTAATGTTTGAGTTTCAAGCCAACTTTTGCACTCCTCCTTTATCCGCATCAAGAGGCTCTTTAGTTCATCTTCACTTTCTGCCATTTAAATAAAATTCCTCATTACAATCATGTAATACCCATGCTCCACAAGCTGTGCTGGCTCCCAGTAGGCTTTTCAAGGTTCTGGTTGTTACTTATAAAGCCCTTCGTGGCATAGAGTCAGAATTCCTCCGGGACCACCTCTGTCCCATTGTTTTTGCCTGTCCCATAAGATCTAGTAGAGGGGGACATGCTTTGGGTCACTTCTATTAAATAATGTCTTGCTGCACTGCAAAGTCATGCCTTGTCAGTGGCAGCACCTGTACTGGAACAACATAGTATTCCAACATGTATTAGAACAACCTAGTCCTTGGAATTCAGGTGGCCCCAGCCTTTTGTAAGGCTGCACTGAAGACTTAGTTCCTCCCCCAGACATTTAGGTCAGTGGATAGATAAGCTCTGCTGTTGTTGGTAGTGAGTTAAGTTCATTATTTTCTTAGTGCTTGTCTGAGGGGGTTGTTTGTTTTAAACTTGTAAGACACCCAAAATCACTTGTGTGAGATGGATGGCTATATAAGTTAAACATAAACAAGGAAAGCAGTGCCTTGCTGGATCATATCCCCAGCTCATTTAGTCCATCAGCCTTTTCTCACAATGGCCAACCAATTGCACAAGGAAATCTACTCCTCTCCCAGGAGATGGTCAGACGCAATCATGCTGCCATCAAAGCTAATAACCATTGACCCTGATGACTTCTATGAATTAGTCCATGTCCTGGCAGCAGCATCACAAATTCCAAAGTTCAATTAAACACTATTGATCCTTTTGGCTTTTTTATATACACTTTATTGTACTGTGTTGGTCTTTTTTCAACCATAGAGACATACTGTGACATTACAATTATTCCAAGATTCCTTTCCTTATCAGTCAAATGCTAGCTTGGATCCCTAGTTCATATGAATATTTAGGATTTTTGGTACCAATGTGTATAATTTTACACTTGCTCATATTGAATGAAATTACCATTTTCATACCCACTCCCCTAATGTGCAGATTTCGCTGTAAGACTTACTCCTTTAAAACTAGTTCATTATTATATGTATGTACTGCTCTGCTGAGATGTGAAGAAAATCATATGGTTCACTGTTGCAAGTGATGAGGACATAAAAAGTTTTCCTGTTTCACCTGAACCAAAGAAAGGCAAAAAATCCCAAAATAAATAGGTAGTGGCTTGGGGCCTGGCTATGAGTCTGCTTATTTCAGATAGTATCTATACACATGCTGACATTTCCCATTGCCTGTGAAGTGTGATGAGAAGGGAAGGTCAGCATTCCTTGTTCCTGTCAAAATAACACCCCCCAGAAAACGATTCCTATTTTGATGTTTAGGAAGCTAGATGGGTTTTTTCGGAGGTGGGGGGTTGGGGGGTTGGAGAGCAATTGTAGACTGAAGTGCTGAACATATAAATGCACTGTACTTCAGATTAACGATGGGTACTGGTAGTAGTGGCAGTTTTATTCAATTATTGAAATATTAACTTTTTTGTAATGTAGAATCCTCTTTATTATTATATGGTACTTGGTTCTATAAATGATGCAGATTCAGTTGACAAAAGCAACACCAAAACACTTATGACAAATAAATAAAAAGCAAACTAAATGAGGGGAAAAAACCCAGAACTCATTTATTAGAGCTCTTGAATGACTGGTGTTGTAAGTGAATCGGAGAAAGAAAAATCCACTAAAAATCTCTTGACTGCAAGGTAGAGGTGTGGAAAATTCAAAATTCTGCATCTGTTACTTCTTTAATGCTACTGCATTGCCAACTGCCAAGTACAATTTGAGTACAATGTATATTGTCATGTCAAATACACATATAGGCACAAATCAACTAAATAAATAAAATAAATAACTAACATTTTATATTCACAACTGAAAATCAATTAAAAACCTTAAATATTTATCGAGCAGAATTTTAAGGTTAAATTTGAGGGGCAAATATTTTTCAGAGTATTTATACAATAGTGCCGAATAACTGCAGCTCAGGTGTAGGATGAGGGTGAAGGTTCATTCTCTGAGCTTGTGGGTTGGTTTCTGAATGTTTCGTTATCAGGCTAGGTAACATCTTCAGCGGAGTTTAAGGGATGTCAGTGTTATTGTCAGTGTTCTTCTGTTTATAATTTTGTAGATGTATTTATATTTTTGCTGAGAAAAAAATAACTGGGCAACATTTTCTTTTAAGTAGAAAATTAGTATTAGAACAGAGTTCTATAAGATTCCAAATGTTAGCAAGTTACAACTCCCAATAAGTGACATCAATACCAAGGGAAACTGTAATTCAGCAATATCTGGAACTTAATAAGTAAATTATCTCCATTAGTCTGAAATAAGAGAACTAATTAATTGTAAAGTGAGGAGAAGCTTAATTTCTCTCAAGAAGAATTTTTAAAAAATATGTTTTGTGGGATGATTGTGTAACATTTATTTCAGTCTGGCTTAAAAAATCCTTAATACATAAATTCCCAATTGTTTTTTGTTTTGACTTGGATTTGTTATACTCCTAGATATAGGCCAATGTTGATTAATTCTTGCTCTACTATACACATTATGCCTATTGTTTATTCAATATATCTAGTCTGGATGCGCTTTTTGTGAATAAAATTGTAAAGCTTAGCGTTTTTGCCTGTAGATTGCAAACTCAACAGTTGTCATACAAAACAGCCAGTCTTCTAATAATATTTTATTATTATAATTAACTTTACCGTTGATGACATTTTCAACTGTAACAATTTCAAGAAGTGTAGCCATGCTAATTGGTTCTAACAATTCCTACTTCCAACAATTTACTTTTATGCAAAGCTTACATTTAACAATATCATTTAATTAATATTAAAATAAATGTAAGCAACAAGAAAAATAAATTATAAAAAAACAAATTAATTTAGTGATTATTTAGTATCAATTTAGAATTTAAATTCTTAAATTGATCATTAAATTTAGAACCAATGGGAATATATTGCTTCATCTCATTTTAGAATATAAAACTTTTTCAAAAAGAGATATGATTTGAAAGCAAAACAAAGATAGAGCTAGGCAAGACC